>QVOA01015147.1:0-54313 GCA_014825685.1 Pseudomyrmex cubaensis
CCACAAACTTAGCACGGAATAGAACCATGTCCACGAAAAGCGATCGTAAAAACTCTTATGGGCCTGGCCGCTCTCAGGCTTCTCTCTGTGGATATTGACGGCTTCTACTTTGTTCAACGAGAGAATATCCTCGGCGCGGACGAAAATTCGTCCATTACGCGCATATTCCCTACCAGAAGGCTCTCCCACTGTAACCATTGGCTAGCCAGCGAATGTTCCGCGCGTTATCTCCACTTTGTCCGCTTTTCTTCTCCTGTGCGCAGATCGAGAATATTCTCTCATTGAACATAGTGCAGTCGTGAATAACAGCAAATCTTATATGAAGGGAAACTCTTGTTCTCGGCTGGTTCAAAGCGAGTCAGTCACGTGATGGCGCTTTGATTGAAGGCGAAATTCATCGTCTCGCACCTTGTTACACATTACGGAGTAAAAATGAGAATAAATAATTGAACAGCGTAGAAAAAACAAGGTAAGTGCTTTTGTATGCATAGTTGTTACTCGCGTAGCAATTATATGTAACTACGGACGAGATACATCGGTCATGATTTTCTCAATAGATTTGTTCTACGATGCCTGTTGGTTCATTCTATTTAGAGAGGATCGATATAGACTCAAAAGATGAATACGCTAATTATCGATGAATATTGAACGCGATTATTATCTAATCAACCGATGCAGAAATGTGTTTAAAACTTAATCACGCTCTATTCAATTCATCAAAGTGAAGTAGCTTAAATGATAATGGCCAATTAATCACTTTAGTTTATGCGCTTTAACAGTAAGTAAAGAGATGTGTACGTGTACATATACATGTGTCTAAAATTTGAACATCGCGATGACGCGCTAATATTTTAATATAACTGGAAATTCACAGAGATGAAATAGATTAATTGCGGAAGGAAATTAACGTATTGTATTACATATATATTATCTGTTTTATTCACCAACTCTAACCAGCTTACACATTACGATTCTTACAATATATAAGAAATATATATATATATGTATATATATATATATTTGTATGTATATATTTAAATGAGAGAATACAGCATAACTACAGGAACGTATGTTTCTTCTTTTCGTAAATGTATATATTTAAAAAAAAAAACTTGCAACACCGCGCTGGGATTTTTCTGCAAAACCTTTCCCTGCCCTGGTAAATCGTTTACCAACGTTTACTCGCGTCCAAGTGCTTCGTTACGTAAATGCGTATTATTGTCTCTTCTATCCGTAAAAAGACATTATTGAAGAAAAAACCTAACAAGGGAATATCAGTACGTGTAGAGAGAAAGAGAAAATCCGCATGTATTTATTAAATATTGCTTTTAAAATCACTTACAAAACCGATAAAAAAATTAAAATAAAAAAATCCTCACGTACCGTTGTACATATAAAAATAGAATATAGAATATGTAATGACACAACCAGCGATTACAATTTCACATTCGTCTCTCACATTCGTATTTAGCCGCGCACGTAACGGACTGAAATAACGTAAGTATTACGCTTGACAGACGCGACTGACAAGTTGTATAATTAATCAGATGTGGAGTCGATATATATATATACTTCTATAGAACAACCTTTCCGTGTGTAAATACACTTCTCTCAACGAGAAAAACGCTATACCTGACTTATTTGGTTTGTGTATCGCCGCTTTCATCTTTTTTTTTCTCGTGCACAGCATCCGACAGTTAAAAAGAGCGCGAGATAAGCAAGATATTTATTTCTGTATGTGCGGAAAACACGCATGCACCTAATTATGAATTACCTCTCTGCAATCTCGATTTTACTATTTCATAAAAGGAGCTCTAGCCTGTGAAGAGAAAGAAAGATACACAGATGTACGAAAGAAAGATACACGATGAAAATATAACACGCGTACGTATATGTGTGTACATATATATATATATAATTTATATATTTATATATCTTAGTTACATTTCAAAGTTTAAAATCCTTTTGACATATAAAGATGCATTAAACTTTAAACTCTGTTGATTGCCGTTCGAATTAGTGTAGGAATTTTAAATCAATTAATTACAAAATTAATTAAATCGTTTAACGAATTAGCGCATCAAAATAAAAAATAAAAAAATAAATAAATTTCGCAGTTAAAACAGAGAGCGTAAATTATTTTACATAATTAAAATCAATTAAAGATATCCCGTTTCGAATTTTGTATCCGTGTATCTTCCGCGTGTGTACTGTATATCTTGGCTTTTACATTTTTTTTCCAGCAACATTTTTCCGGAGAGAGACGCATCAGGTAAACGTTGTAAACAATCGTTCGATCGAGAAGTGAGATAGGAAACAACAACAAAGACATAACTATATATGTTACAAAATATATGCTCCCAAATCGCTTGCTTTTTCGGACAACGTGCGCTAACTTTTTAAGCAGTCAACGTCTCCGTGTTCTTCGGGATCTCGTTGTTGAACTCCTCGATCGTCTCGGCGCTCTCTGTCGCTTCCGGTTTCGCCGTTATCGGCTCGACGTCGCCGCCGATCGACATAATGGTGTCGTTCTGCGGCTTCACGTCGATAATGCGAATGCGGAATGCGGTGCCGCCGTTCTCGTCGCCCGATGTGTACGTCGTCTCGTTGATGGTCACCACGTGTCCGTTAATGATCTGCAATCAGACGATTTACGTGCGACTCAGATCGACAATCAAGATAATCGGGGAAAAAAGAATCGTACGTTTAAATTAGATTTCAAAGAACAAATTATCCGATCTCCAAATATATGTGTTAGAAAAACTCGACTCGAGAACGAATCGATTTACGATATAAATATTTGGACACCGTTTTTTTTTTTTTTTTAACGTCAAACAATTTAATCCGTTCTGTAACGATACACTTATACTGTCACACAGATTGTATAATATATGCACATGCATGAAAGAGCTCGACAGGCGTGCAAATGGATTGCTTAAACGTTTTGCAGCTGCGTAACCGACAAACGCATCATCAAAATTAATTAAGCTCTATTATTTAAGAACTTGCAACCGCTGCGTGAGTTCGCTCACGCTCGACACATGACGCCGCGCGATACAATGCACTGGTTTACTCTGTTAACAAGGAGATATAACGCCTCGTGAATTATGTGAGCCGCTCTATTTAGTGAACTTTCTACGCGTCGTGAAAGCGCGAAGAAAGTTTTCGATATTTTCCCGCGGAAAACGCCGAATCACGTTTTAATCTCACTTACATCTTCTTCGCGTTTCGTTGTACAACCGCTTTATTTCGCATTTACACTATTTTTATCAAAATCTCGGAAAAAGAAAAGAAAATACTGTCACGAGTTTTATGTCAAAAAGAAAGAATTAAAAACTTGATGAAGAGAAAAGAAAATTCAATGCTTTGCGCACAAACGTATTGCAAAAAAATAATAATAATAACTACACGCACACGAAAGCGCATTTCATAAATTAACAAAAGGATGAAAAAAAAAGTTTCCTCTGACACGTGCGGATATAGTTTCGGAAAAGACCAATCTCTCCCCGTTCCTTCCTCTCTCGCTCCACCTCGTGCGAATATTCTCGCAAAACGACGGTCGCTTTTGCATATGCAGAGCGCGGTGTCCGAGAAAAGGGAGTCCGCGAAGCTCTCGCGAGGCGCGACGAACTTTTCGGCGACGGGGGTAGTAGTTATCCGCTTCCGTTGCTCGCGCTTTGTGTGTGCGGCAAGTCGCATTAAGCGCGCTAAGCGACTTACATATCAGAGAGCGATGGCGTCGCGCAGATTCCGAGCGTGTAACAATACGGCAACGGGAAATGCAGTAATCCGATCACACATACACGCGCGCGCACAGACACACGTACACGTACACACAGTGCGCCATCGCGGTGCACTTGGCGTTACCGGTTGCCCATTGTTAAGACTGTCCCGTGCCGTCCTTCGCGTCCGTCCCGTCGTCGTGTTCCACACCATCCACCTATGTAAGTATATACACGTGTATACGTGGATCGCCGACGATGCATTATCCTCGCGACGCGTCCGGCGCGACGCTGCGCTTCCTCGCGTGTCGCCGGGAATTATTTTAACGTTGCATTAAGCCTCAGGTCACTTCAGCGTGCGCGCGATCGAATAAAACCTACACGGAAATTCAATGCTCCTTTCATGCTAATTTGTCGCTCTCTAGCCACTTCGGAAGATCGTACTACTATCTTTAAGCTTAAAAGTCAGCACGAAATTTGTTTGATTCGCGGTTTTATTTTCCAAATGTGTTGAAGCTGGCTGAGCCAGCTTGTCATTTTACTTTTCACACGCACACATACACTCTCACACACACACTCTCTCTCTCTTTATCTCTTGCGACCGGTGTCATCAATTAATTCCCTCTCTTTTGACGGCTCGAAATCTGGCGCTTTAGAACACGGGGGGGTCGAGAAGAGCGACGCGATAATTTCACCGATTAACTTGACGCCCGAGAATTTGAAAAACCCCGCACAAGAAATTGATTCCTGAGAATTACATCTACGGATTCGGATTTACTCACCTTAACGGTGGAAGTCGTGTTTGCACCGTCAGGAATCTGGATGTTCGTGATGTCGGGCATGTTCCAGAAATAATTCAGCATGTTTTGTCTGAGTTTGTTCATAGCGTCTGAAAAGAGAATAATAAAAGGTATAAAAATAAAAAAGAGAAAAAGATCTCTGTCTCTCGAGACTGTGTAATGCGCGATGACACACGTTTTTCTCATCTGTGTGTAACGCCGGTGTGAATTATGTTTTCACGTAATTTTTAAATTGTCCCGCTTGATTTTATCTGTAAATGTCAGCGACAAACAATCCGATAAAGTGCGCTTGATAATGCACAAATTTAAATCCTCTGTTTAAATAAAATAAAAAAAACCAAAAACAAAATATTCGTCAAGTGTTTGGAGGTGACGTGCTTATTAGGAGCGCACACGTGTGTCGCAACAAAATTGAATTTTAACAAATGAAGCGTACGAGTTCGCAATTGAAGTCCGCGTGCGAGTGTGATGATTTATAATTATTCATATTGAAGAAAAAAAAAAAACGATTGATTCGAGAAACTAAGTTTGCGACAAACGGTCTTGTCAATTCAATTATCTATCGGCCGATACACATGTACGGATACAACTGTCTCACAGAACAAAGTCATATGTTCCGGCAATAAATCATATCTTTGTCGTCGAATTTCCTTTACCGAAATGAAATTTGATGTGTCAACTATAACAAAAGAGTG
Source organism: Pseudomyrmex cubaensis (assembly GCA_014825685.1). Taxonomy (NCBI): domain Eukaryota; kingdom Metazoa; phylum Arthropoda; class Insecta; order Hymenoptera; family Formicidae; genus Pseudomyrmex; species Pseudomyrmex cubaensis. The sequence continues at coordinate 5,218 of QVOA01015147.1, forward strand.
GAAAAAAAAATATATATTTTTTTTTCTTTTCTTTTCGCGAAAAATTATATTCAATAATTAATGTTCTCAAATTTACAAGAAACAACGTGTCGCACGAGTTGCCGTTGTCTCGCGCGAATTTCATCCGGTACTTGTTTACTCGACAGGCGTTTCAAGTTCCTTGATAAGTTCTTTACACTTTTGCCTCACGTTAAAGATCACATTACATGCAGCTGTGCACGAGATCGGCGCGCGTAGTATTGATGCGACGCGAAGTACCACACTCCCCGATTGCCGGGGACTTTCGTACTGTGTATTTCGCGTCGTACAATTTAGCGACTGTTCCGCCGTTGTTTCCGCCTAGTTACCGTTTCGTTTCATTTTAACGACCCAATAGCGCTTTATTGCGATTCGGCGTGAATCAGGTCGCGGCGCACACAAGTATTCGCGAGATAGCGAGTGAGGGAGAAAAAGAGAGAGAGAGAGAGAGAGAGAGAGAGAGAAGACCGCGACAGTCAAGAGTCGAACGACGCATCAAACAACAAATGAGGGTAGTAATGCGCTCGTGTGTCTCTCTTTTCAGATCTCGCGAAAAGAACCGCGTTCAGATCGCACGAGAATCGCATTCCGAGAGTAAGCGCAACGAACGTAATAAACAGGGACCATTTACTCGGCCGCGCGTTTGCGCTGCGATCTAAAATTGTTTCTTTAAACGATTCAAGCGACCGCATTGATTGATACTCTCATTTGAACACCGGCGGATAATTTTGCGTTTCTCTTGCTCTCTCTCTTTCTCTCTCTCTCTTTCTCCTTCTCTCTGTGTGTAGTATTTATTAAATTCTCCACACACACATACATTTTAATAATAAATTCTTCGCAATTCTGTCTTTCTCTTTTTTAGACGAAAGCGTCGTGACTGTTTCTTTCGAGTCAGTTTTTTTTTCTTTCCGATATATAATATACATTTTTTCTGAATAAATGTTTATGTATATACAAGATTATTTATATCTCTTATACATGTCCGCGAAATCGCATGTCGTTATGCAATTCCCGCGGTTTGCCGATAAGACGACGTAGTCGTTATAAATAAAATGGCGCTTGATCCCGCGCGACCTAGTACTTTGTAAAATGTAATGATAATTTATGATGTCGCGATCGGATGGGCCACGTGTACATATATGTATGTATATATAATATATACATTAGAAAGAGAGAGAGAGAGAGAGGGAGGAGAGGACGTCGATCGTGTCGATAAATTTTGCATATTTTATTACGCTTACAATGCGGTTGCCGGAGTAAAATAGTCGACTGTATCGGCCGATTATTGCTATGTGGAATCTCAATGAGGACGCGCCCGGTCAGCGTATTATTCGACCGGTAGCTTCGTTTGCATATAGAAAAATGTGCAATACGCGAGAAATGAGCGAGGATGAGGCAGGGGGGAAAGAAGGGAGGGAGAAAACAGCTATTGGATATGCCGCTGAAATTGGCGCGTTACCGGTCTCCTCTTCGCACGCGATAATTTTAATTAGCTGACAAAACGACCGGTTATTGTTAAAAACGGCCCGTTCATAAACGTTTATTTTGAAATTCGGCGCGTCGAATATCGCGGAGCGAGAGGGTCGCGTGTGCGCGCGCGATTTATCGAGCGTGCCAGAAATCGACGGGAAGAAAATTACGATATATCGATTTCAAGAGTGGCTCACTCTCTCGCGGAGCAACAAGTACACGCAGTTTTGTTGCACGAAATTTCTGGGGAATGTTATGTAATTTAGGATAAAAACATTTAAAAATGTAAATTCCGCGCTCTCGATTTACGGACATGATAGAGTGAGAGAGAGAGAGAGAGAGTTAAAAGGCGGATTTAACTTTATGCTCATTTAATAACGATGTGAAATGAAAGCATTGAATTTAAATCCGCGCGTTTGCCAATTTTTGCAAAAACAAAATCGCCGCGGGTCGTTAACCGTAATATAGAGAATAAAATCTCATAATGCCAATTATGATGATTTATGTGTCGCATGCGTGCCTGTTGGGAGTTATGTAATTTGGCTAATTTGATTTGTAATTTATCTTCGACGTCTTCTATTTATCCGCAATTATATCCGAGAAAATATAGCAATAATATCTCTTATTAATGAACTCCGTGTGAAACTAATAATTACTACCTTGCGACATGACGGCACGCAGCGTAAGTGGGCGAAGTTCTAGAAACCCGTCACCGAAACGCTGTTCGCGAGTTTCGACAGCGAAGGCCGACTGGTTTTCGGAACTGGGTGATGACAGATTTTCGAATATGTTTAACACGAATATAGATCATTCCACGCGATTACATTTCGATGTGACAAAATATTTTAATTAGATATTGACGCGTGTGTTGCAATTCGCGAGATCTCGAAATTATTCGTTTATCAATTGGTCCAAGGATAAATAAAGAATTTGCAAACAGAAGCATACAAAATTCATCGAAATAAATTCCTCCTCTTTCCAATAAATTTAATAAAAACTATTGTCAGAAATGCTATCTCCAAAAACTCGTGCCGAAAAAGTTTTATATTTGATGAATATATCGACGGCGATGCAAGCTCCAAGTTTTCAGCGGAAGTTCGAAAACGCAAAATCGGTCAACCATTGCCGGTCGATATTAAATTTCGCGTCGCTAAAATAATAAACAGCTCGTGAAATAATCGGGAAATTGGCATCCGTAGGCACTCGCAGTAACTTCCGGTCTCGCGGGCCCATTTCCAGTCCGTCGGCCTCTCACGGCACGGATTTGAATAACGATTCATCGAGTCGCGCAATCAACGATTACTGTAAATTGCCGTCCCATTCGTGCTGCTTCCAACCATCGAGTTACGTATTATATGCTGACAGTTCGAAAAGGAAAAAGGATTTGTGTGTGTGTGTGTGTGTCGATTATCTTCTCTCTCTTTCTCTTTCTACCTCTTTTAATCTCTCTGTCTCTCCCTGTCTCCCCGTGTCTCTCCTTATCTCTTCGTGTCTCTCCCTGTCTCTCCCTGTTTCTCCCTGCCTCTCCCTGTCTCTCCCTGTCTCGCCCTAATCGGGCGACGTCATTAAAATCCTCTCAATGGTGAAAGTGATCTGATAAACTTTGCGTTCTCGTGTGTCGAGACCTTGAAGCAACGCGCGATCTCGCAGCGACCTTTACAAATTATCGATATTTCGTTACTTTCCAATCTGCGTATTGTAGCGACAGCGTGTTCTCTCTTGAAACGCGAGATGATTCTGTGTATAGAGTTCCGCGCGTACTATTTATTTATATATTTTCTTGTCATTCGGAAGAAAAACTTATACAAGAGGAGAACAAATCGTGCACCAATTTTTTGACCTTTCGATTCTAGTGTATCTCTCCATAAGCGGCAAGCGGCCTCGTCACAGTCGAATCCACTCTCGATGCGGTCGATCGAGCAAAGCAATATAATCAAAGCCATGACGACGTTGCGGGGGGAGGGAAACTTGAGCGTGTCGCGACTTGCAAATAGGCATACTACTGAAACTACTCGTTGCGCACCGCATTCTGCACGAGCGCTCCGTGGAATTTGATATGTGAGACACACGTAAGAGATCGCATGCACGCGCCGGTTCACAAATTTATCTTCTCTAGTCCACGACGAGCCTTTGTGATTTGCGAGTCGCTCGAGAGTCTATTTTCAACGACAAAACCTCCTGCGTTGAGCGAACCTGCAGTTTTTTTAATGTTACATTTTTTTTCTTTTTTTTTTTTTTGTTATACGTTAGTTTCGGTTTATCGAAATTACAACATTTCACATTTGTAGTGCACTCGAAAGAAACTCGACAAAAAACCGAACAAATTCAACGTCAACGTGCTCGCACATGATACACCCGAAAATAATTAAAAATCGCGAAATACGCTACGCTAGGCTTCACCTCTAATAAATTCCATCGATAAATTACATCCCGCAGGATTATCGCCAAATTTATCTATCAATTTATCAATTCATTAATTTATTAATTTGCCATGTAGGTGCGCGCGGTTGCGGCGTATATACGTACACCGGTGTATGTGCGTGTGCGTGTGCTATGTGTGTGCGTTACGCGCGCATCTATTGCCGCTATCTCTCGCAAAATATCCCGGCACGAGAGAATGGCTCTTTGAAAATAGCAGAGGTCGCGAGTAGTCGCGCCAATTAATTCTCTTGCGCGACCTGTTAATTTTCCCTGAAAAATTTAATTTTCGGCCGCGCTTTAATCACGCCGCGCGCTGCAATATCAAGCGAAATTTCAGAGCGGCGAGATAGAGAAGAGGACTTTTTCTTTCTATCCGAAAGGCCGGACCGTCGCACAAAGGGACGATCGGCCGCTCAGAGGACACTCCGAATGACATTATCCTGGCCGAGCCATTCCCAATACTCACTTCGATATTTTATTTATATCGTATCCTTCTTTGCTCTTATATATGTATATCGCACGGAATGTCTCTTTACAAAAAAAAAAAAAAAAAAAAAAAAAAAAAAAAAAGTTTTTTCTATTTTGGTCTGCTGTTGACGCAAATGCGGACTCTCGCGTATAGCGATCGCGTACACACGGCGATATTTCTCTCTCTCTCTCTCTTTCTCTCCGTCCGCATTACTTCATCTCCCGTCGCGAGATTATTGTTGGCATTAACGTCGCCGACCTTTACCCGCTGCGCTACTTCGAAAGGCCATTGAAACAACACACGGGCAACGTTCCTCGTCGTCGGATTTTTTATTCTTTGTTGTGAACGGCACGCGTAGCTTTTCACCGGTGTGCACGCCGGATGTCGGAATCACCTTGTTACGAATTCCACGCGATAATACCGTTAATCAAGCCGATCGATCGGACCACCCTTTCTTCGTCGTCGTCGTCGTCGTCGTTGCGCGCGTGTTTTTTTTTTCTTTTTACCGTCTCGCACGCAAGAAAAAAACCTGTATGCATGCACGCCGATATTTGTCACCGACGACACGCGCGCCGAATTCCGCGACCTGATAATGCACAAGGATCACGATACGACCGGGTGATGGATGGTCAGAAGAGATTCGGAAAACCCGTACGATTCTAAATCTTGTCCGCCGCAGATGACGATGTATGTTATCTCAATACAATGTTCTATCTTCGATATACGAATCCGATACACACAATATTGTATGTTATTGTCTCTCGATCCGATTCCGAAAATCACCAAGCGAAAGTCACGTTTCACACATACACACACATAGCATGTATATTTTATATGTATGTACGGGCGTAAATACGGGATTTCAAAGAGGATGAATATATACGAAAGAAAATTTGGCCGGGAGTATAACGCGCGCGCGTATCTCGTATTTTAATTCCAAATTAATACGATTTCCCGCGTGTACGTTATATCGGGTTTCATAAATTTTTATCCAGGTACGTCGTGCGTTCCGGATTGATTAATATTTTGAATGTCGGCGGGCGCTTCCGAATTTTCGACGCTCCGTCGAAAACAAACCGTCATTCGTATCAATATTACACACCTATCAGTATTATGTATTATATCTGTGTTACATGTATATATATATATGTATCGTATACGCGAAAATGGAAATTTTTAAAGTTTTATTACACGGGAGATATTTCTCTCCCGAGCGAAATCTGTAACTTTTTGCGCAACGCGTCGCTAATCACAACCCGGGTCTAATTGGAACAATATTTTCTGGTAATTGCTTTCATTAGGATGCCGCCGCTGCTGCTGTTACCGCCGCAACTATATACCTGTTATTCTTTCTCGTCGGCTAATTCTATAATTATATCGGTTAACGGTGCGATAGATGTAACCGTGCCCCGGTTTGTAGTTACCTCCCCCCGAGATACTCCGGCGAGATAAGGAAACGTGGCACTTATGTACGCGTTAAGGAAATTGCGTTCGAGTAGCCGTAATTTTCTCGCAGAAAATCGCTGCGCGAAATTTTTCAGGCCTCGCGCGAGCGCGTCCACATGCAAACTTTCGCGCTCATTCGAAAGCACATTCAACGTTTTGGCGCATTGTTTGAACTCTATAAATATTTATAAAACGCGCGCGTAGCAAAATACGTGAAAATATTTAACGAGAATTTCATTAAATAGTAGTTAGCAAAAAAGGCACAAAAATATACATCGTCGCGCGCGCGCACGCCGAAACACACGACTTTTTTTGACGTTGTTTTGTTTGCGCGGGTAACTCGACTCGATCGCGGCCGCGCGAGCGCGTTTCAAGATAAACAAAATTTTCCAAATGCACACTCGATACGTAATAGCACAGTGGGCGATTGCGAAAGAGAGAGACTGCGGAATTCATCTGTGAATTTCTACGGCGCGTGACTGCCGAAATGTCAAGGCGTCATGTCGTCGGAATAAAAGTTTTTATTGGTCCTATTTTGTGTTTACTCTTCCGGAAGAGGAAACAAAATAAACCTTTAATGTTGCGCAGTTTCCTACCTTTTTAACCCGTGACCTCAACCCGGAGAACTTTATTCGATTCTATCTTATCGTCCTCTCCGCACCGACAAATATTCACGTTTCCCTCGCGCTCTAAAAACTTTTCAAACATTTCGACCGAAAACCGTTTAATTCCACTTCTCCAACTATTATTTCGCTCTTCGAGTCGCAATTTAAATGTTATACGTTTCGCGCGCGACAAAACAAATACAGGTGTGTACATAGCGCCGTGCGCTTTTAATTCTTATGGCCGCTCGTAAATTCGGCGACGTAGTAAATTTCCGGCGAAAGTCTCGTTAACGTGCGCGCACGTTCCGATCACGTTAACGCTCCGAGATCCGCACGTGGATTCTCTTAAACGCGATCATCCATCGATGATGGCCAAATAGCGATATATTGTGTCGGGCAGATCGGAGAGGCCTACGGGGCACGAATGGTTTCCAGAGCTTCGAATTGTTGCGCAACACACACGCAGAGCGACGGGCGTTGTTGCTGCTGGCACGCACGCGGTCCACACAAGCGAGTCATTATCCGCAAGATATTATTGCTAGGGTGTAAGTACACACACGCGTATCGAACATATGACCGGCGTGCGTATCTCGCGGTCGAACTGGCTTACAGGAGATTGTGGATCACCCTGGGGCGCGTAGAAGAGCGGAAGTTGTCTTCCGTAAAGCCGCACGATAATCCCCAGAATGCACACATGACGCAGCAACGCAGATTCTCTATCGGTTCTAAAGCGAGTATTTGATACCGCGATTATTATTGTTTACGACGATGACGGGAATATTCGCGCGCGTGTACTTTTGTTGATGAAAAAAACATTTTTCCATATTGTTTTATTAATTATTTAATTCATTGCTTGTTATTTTTTTTTTTATTCACAAGCGACTTATTCTCCGCAAAGTTATACTTGTCCATATCGCGCACATAAAGTACGCGCTCGTGTATTTTTTATATTACGTGCGCGTGCATTTGTTTATACATATAATTTTTTTTTCACGGACAATAGACTTTTATAGAGGATTGTTTGATGTAGAAACAAATGCCGGTTTACGCTTTTACATGTCGAACGCCGCGCGTTTACACTGCTAACTCACTGAGAGCGAAAAAACGACATTCGAACAATGCAACAAACATTCACAAGCTTTTTTTATTACATCGCGAAAAGTTATTCGAGCGCGTGGCGAAACATAATAGAGAACTGCTGGAAATTAAAATATCAGACGTGCGGGAAGGTTGATCGAATTTTGAGCGGTTACCTATCGAAGTTTTGATTGGACTCGCGAATTCGGTTCGCGAACGATGCGCGTCTGATCGTAGGGGAGCTCTCGCCCGAGGAAAGGGGGGCGAGGGGGCGAATGATAGAGAGAACGTGATAATTGGTACACCATAAACAATACCGTAACCCGGTCCCTGTGCGTGTGTGTCTGACGGAAGTTACGCTCAGACAGACCGCATGTAAACGGAACACCGGGACTGACGATGCAATCGCGGATGATGCGCGCGTTGTGTATTTCCGCGCGCAATGCGTGCGCGCGATATTTGCGCACGCCTCTATGATCCGCCACCTGTCAGGGACCAACATTCGCCGCGGCTCCGCCGTATGTATATACATATACATACGTCGTGTACGTGTTTGCGGATTTGGCGAAATTGGCGAAACGCGCATGGGCGCTAATGAAAATAACGGCTCGCATTTAACGCCTGCATTTAGCGTGCGATTTGACGTCCGTTACGTTATTCCACAGGCCACATGATTTTCATTTTTATTTTTCGCGCGCGCGTTCGGCATGAAAAAAAAAAAGTGGCGTTCCGATTTCTCATTTGGCATTTTGGTATTCAAATGCTATTTTCATATCGGAAAGAATAAAATTAATACTCGCGCAGGTGGTCACATTTCGCGCAAAGCGCGTGCGGTGAAGATATGAACGAAATTTATGTGCGTGTGCGTTGAAAGAAAAAGAGGAAAAAAAAAAGAGTTAATGTTATAACGAAGTAACATGAGATTTGTTCTTTTTAGCTGCAGCATTAATTCTTTTCTGCTTTGTTTTCTTCTCTTATTTCTCTTATCCTGAATATGTATAACATATATGCAGTGTATAATACGCATATATACTTATTCGATTTTAATTTTAGAAAATGTATTACAGTACGAGAGTCAGCAATGCGGCTAAAGAGAACAGGGGCTGCATTGGAAAATGGGACGCTATATTACGATAATCGGAAAATATATAGTTGTGTCAATACAATATATTACTACGCACCAGCAAACAATTGTGATATCGACATATCGAAGGCGTCCTCCAAAGAATCATCTTCGAAAGAATCGCGTCGCGCACCTGCAAAAAAATAAAAAGATCATTATAAAAACAGTCATTTCTCGCATTATCTTTTACAATCAACGTTCTTGCGAACTAAATGTCTGGAAATAGCTATTTCCAAACTAAATTCGTGCTTATACATATTCGATAATTTTCTCAAATAAACAATTTGGTTTTGTACAACTCAATTTGTAAACATCGTTCTATTTGCAATCGATAAATAAAACGCTTTTAATATCGCTCCTATTTCGGACGTATTCAAAATTACATTGCATCTAGAATTCTCCAAATGCTCGATCAATAAATATTGCAAACACAATAGTACAAAATACTTTGTATTATCGTGTAATCGTATTATAGACAATTACCTAAGTAGTTTATCCGGTTGAAACCACATCCTATTTTCTATTCTATGCGCGCTTCATGTGCGCGCGGTCTTTTGTATAAATTTATAATCGAATATAGGCGCAGATTAATTTCGCAGTTTATTTTAGAAATGTGGAATTTAAAAGCGCCTTCACGTGTTTGTTCGTGGCGCGCGGCAACGATGTGAACGCGGAAAAGTCATAATCGCCCGGGCAATTAGGCGCGGAATAACCATTAATTACCTCATACATCATCCAATCCAGATAGGCGGCGTTGTACGTGAAGGATTTCCAACGAATATTACCGGGCGACGGGTCGAAACCACACATCTCGCCGTAAACATTTCGCGTGCGAAATTTTTCCGCGCATTTTGTCGACTCGTGCCCGGTGCGTTACATCTGACAATTTCGCGGATTTTCGCGCCGTTGTTTTTGTTTTTTTCGTCGTTGCGCACCGCCTGCTTTTTAGAACACAAAAATTCCGTAACTGTAATAAACTTCGCGATATATAAGCTCAGTGAAAAAAAAAAGACTTACATAGTTTCGAACATCGACGAAGAAGTAAAAAGTTCATAGTCGTGTAACACCGGGAGTTTAAAAAAAATCCGATAAAAAAAAACGCACGTTAAAGAATCAAGCGCGGCAAGTCGGAGTGAGGGCGAAAGTGACACGAGACGCGCGACGTCGGCTCGAACGAGAAATCGCGAGGAGCACGTCGAATAACGCTCTCCGGGACAAATCGCCGGCTGCGATCGCGTTTCCACCGATTATCCAATTCGGTCGTCGTCAATTCACATTGACACGCGGTGCGGCGTAGGTGTCAATTTCAGTCAATCTATTCTCCTACACAGCCGCACGCAAGAAACGCGCAGTGACGCATTCGGACCCCCTCTCTCTTTTCCCGCTCCGTCCCCCGCCTGAGAAAATTCGCGAGGCTGACGAGCCGGAAAACGCAGGGCGAGCGAGATTGATAGACGAGACGTAGCACTTTGACGAATCACGAAGAGGGTACTCCACGTTCCCTCCCTCTCTCTTTCTCGCAGAGAAATCGATTTTCTCTCGGACGTGATATTAATTCCCATGGAAAAACGGATACGCGTCACGAATAGAACTGTTAATTTCGCGAGATTGATAAAACGTTCCCCGTATATATGTATATGTATATGTGTATATGTGTATATATATATATAAATGTATATACATATATGCGTATCGATTGTAAAAGCGCAAATTTTCATCGCGCGTAAGGGATTAATAATACGTTGCGAATTTATGCGCGCGCGATGCATTACCACGTTGATAAATAGTGACGATTAATTATTTACGTTGCAATTCACCGTCGCGCAAAATGCGTGCGCGTGCGCGAGAGCTAGTGTCTATCGGCTAGTGTCGGTCGCGCTTTAATACTTCACCGATATTGTTGATTATTGCGACGTGGCTATTTTTACGCTGTAATTGAACCAAGGTACGCTTTTATACGGAAATTTAATCTACTGCCTCTGCAATTTTTTGCTCGCGTTTATATGTATATATATATGTATACAAATATATACACATACACACACATATACATACATACATAGTTTGTGTTCAATAGTCGGTTGCTTCTGCGGTTTAACACGCGTAATACGCAATATATTAACGCAGATGCGATAAAGGTATTTCTAATAATGTAAAAGATATTATTACGTAAATAAAATGGAAAACATTAATTAACACACTCGAATCCACAAAGTTTCTATAAATTGCCTCGTTAAAATAATTTTCGATTTATATACACGCGTCTTATACAAATTGCTTCGTGATTCCTTCGTGATTACGGCGCCTCTTTCTCCCCTCCTCTTTTTCTCTCCCTCTTCTGTGTACGTGTCTCGCGGATAGATATTTCTCCGCCAGTAAATCTGGTTGTTCGGCACGAATGTGCAAACTCCGCGTGATGGATGTAGAATAACGTCTGAACGGTCCGCGCGCGTCCCGGATGTTGTTCCCCTGAGAAATTTCCGCCGGATCGATCTCCATCGGGTCCGCTCATTTTTTACACTTCCCACTTTTCTTCGTCCCTCAATCCGCGCCGCGACTTCTTCGGGTGACATTAGGCAGACTTAATGCGGCACTTCGGGCAAAAAGGGAAACACGGGACCACGCGGCAGGGAATCACGGAGGAGGATGGGAAACGCGTTGTGTGCACACGACTGCCATTGACTGCAGAATGAAATAGAAGTTTCGCCAGGAGCGGGACGATATGTGACGCGCGTTTCCGCGTTCTCGAGAATCGCGTTGCAATTTCTGAGGATCTCCGCGACGGGAGAAAGTAAAACACGCGACGGAAACGTTTGAAAGAGAAGAGTAATACGTTTGACAATAATTCCCGGGGGAACGTTGTTTTGATTGAAGTTTGTTTTTTTTTACGGAAAAAGAAGAGATCGTATTCACATTTTTCTCACGCCCAGAGAGGTCCGCTCCTGGCGCGCGCGGCATCTTCCGCAGCATCTTTCCGAGGCGGCTGGCAAAATTCCACTTCTTATAGATGGACCATCGTGCAGCTGACAAAAACAGATATCTAGCGGGCGCGCGGTGAAAGGAGCTGTGACGAGTATCGTCAGATATTACCGAGAATTCCTCTCGAATTATCGCGCATTTGGATTCTAGTAGGGCTCCTCGGATGGCTCTTCGCGAGAATGGCGAGGAGGTATATATATATATACATATATATATGTATTCGGCATTGGCGTAGCTATAAATTCCCACGAAAATAGATAAAAGACATTAAACCCAGAGAGAGTTGAACCGCATTTATATTCTACTTTATATTACGGGAATTAAATCTTTAATCCGTACACTTCTCTCTCTTTAATTGATTTTTCTCCCCCAACTTTTACCGGCTATATTTCAAGAGGCGCGTCAAAAGAAAGAGATCGCGGTGATGCGACGCAGAGATATTAGACGATCTGTAAAATTACGAGATTGGGAATCAAGTTGCGTCGGGGAACAACTTTTTCATTTTTAAAACCAATAAACTATAAACCCCGAACACGGCGATGGGGAGATTTCGGGATATCGAATCGTCGTCGCCGTCGTCGTCGTCGTCGTCGTAGTCGGTGGCTTAATTGGAATGCTTGTCGATTCGATCGATTCAACGTGCAGCGTTTCGATATAAGGCAATTACAGTAATTGCGGCAAAGTATTGGTAGTTTGTGGGGAAGGGAAGGGGAATATGTGTACGTATGTATGTACACGTGTGCATATATGCGGCAAACGCAGCTGCGTACGTTGTGTACGGATTGTGACGATATTTTCTCATCACGCTAACCGCCGTGGAATTAGTAATTCGCTAGTTGGGTGTCGTAATGGTCGTCTCGAAATTCTGTCAGTCTGATATTCGCACGAGAGAATTCGAGAGAGCGTCGCTCCTTCTTCTTTCTTTTTTTTTTTTCTTTCATCTCCGCGCGCTCTCGACGATTTTATTTGAAACGCGCCCGTTTATTTTTCCGCATCGTTTAAGATCGAGAGGGTATAGGTTGTCGAAGACGTCTCCTTCTCGTGGAGCGCTAATTACCGCGACGGATAATGAAGCAGTCAATCAAACGGAATCCGATTCATTCGGAATTAATTGATGTGAATAGACGACGATCTCCTATTGTTGTTTGCGCGCGCTATATAGCGCTCTATTTATCTCTCTCTCTCTCTATCTCTATCTATCTATCTATCTATCCCTTTCTCCTTTCTCTGTTATCGCGGACATTATCCGCGCGTTTTAAACACACTCGGGAAAACTTTCGCGGCCGCGCGCGATGAAATTACCGTGAAAAATCGCTCGCTGCCGGTTATTACGATGCATCAAATCAACAGCTTAATAAGTTCGCATCGGACGGCGATACAGTTAGAAACTGCTGCGTGTACGGCAATTACACGCGATTACGCGAGAAACGGCGGCGGCGGAGCGCAACGACGAAATTCCGAGAACGCTCGCAGATTCTCCGATGTTTCGTCGCAAAATTGCCATTGTTTACAGCGCGACATCTAATGGAACGCTTAATCAACCATAAAGTTCGAGTTATAAACTTGCGCGATATATATATATATATATTTATAATGAAGATACCGCGTCAGTCGACAACGCTCGCAAATATAAGCGCGAAAATTCGCGTTATTTCGCGTTTCCGAAGTGTGCGCGGCAAAGTTTGCTCGATCTTGAAGAACACACTTATTCCACTCTTGGATGTATACAGATATTATCCATTTGCTTTTTGCCGAATTACTTTCCCTCAAACGAGTTAATCTAAAATTTAAATTTAAAGAGATAAAAGAACTTGTTTATACACGAAAAACATCGTGACAGAAAACGAAGTAAAAAAAATTCCAGAAAAAATCTTTTTTCCGTAGAAAAAATTTTTAACTAACATTAGCAGCGTACGCGCATAAGATTTATAATTTATATCAACTCCTCTCCTCTCTCTTTCTTTGTTTCTCTCTTTATCTCTGTTTTCATATAAATATCTTTTTTAATGTAAAATATTGTGTATCCGCGCGTATCCCTTCGATTTGTACCATGTAAACTGAGTAAAATATTGTCGCTCTCCTAGATTAGTCAAAATTCGCATGTCGTACTTTGGTTAATCCATCAGATTCGCTTCGTTTCGGGAGAGATTTACGTTTCGCTTTTATTCCGGCGGCGATGAAATAACGTGACTTTCTCGCGTTTTATGTATCGCCATCTCGATATATACACACCTCGAACGAGACACATGACGGACGTACACAGGACGTACACACACACGCAAAGGCTCTGTACGATCGTCGTTGGTATAGCCTCGTAATTTATTTAGTCTGGTTTACCGGAAGAGAGATGTAACCGCACGCGAAAAAAAAAAAACAAAAAATGCACGCTCCGTCGGAACGAGAAATTACAGAACCGACGACGTCGTCGTCGTCGTCGTCGTTTGCCGCCGCGGCGACGCGTCTTGCAAAATATGCTTCCTTTTTCACTCTATCGCGTGAAGTATGTACAACATTTTGCCGTGGACCGTCGCCACTACACGAGGAGGAGGACGGATAAATATTTGTCAAAGATATTACGATCGCGCGCGACGTTACACTTTCCAGAGCGCTCCTTAAGTCGTACGTATACCGGGCAACTTCGCCATAACGTTTTATTAAAATTCCTCAAACTTTATGCGTTAACGTCGACGCGCGGTCGATCCGCTTATTTATATTTTCGAGACCCTCTTTCTCGCGTGTCCCTCAGTCGTGTGTGTCTCCGATCCGGTAAATAAGGTGAATGACAAGAGCGATGATGCCACAATATTATTACAACCGACACGTGAATGCGAGGAGAAAAAGTAGGGCAATTTTTCACACCAAGTTTGGAGAAAAATTATTTTTCAAATTATTTTGACCGGTCGATAATGCTCTATCTATAGCCGTTGTCTTGTTTTTTTTTCTCCGTGACAATATACGTAATATATATATATAGCGCGACTTCTTTAAACGTGTTTTAATATCTCGTCGAGACTGCTGTTCCTCATTATCCGAACGTCTCGATCGACTTGATTGCGCCAAAAATTGAGCCCGATGCGAAAATACCGTGGAGAGCGAAACACGAAAAATCGATAACAGATATGAGAACGGGCACAAAAAAAAGCCGAGCAAAAAAAAACATAATACCTCGCACAGCTCGTACATATCGAGCTCTAAAAAAAAAAAAAAAATTGCTTAAATCTCCGAGGAAGCCATCTCATCAGCTTGTTCGCCGTATCTGCCGTATACACCAATGACGTCTTCTAGAGCGTGCAATTGCAAGTGCATCAGAATTCCGAGAATTCTATTCTATTTCCGAACACACTTTTCGCGCCGAAGAATTTCTCTAGGATGTCCCACTGTGTGTAATCGACACTTCTACGGCGTATTAAATGCGCGTTAAAATTATCCCGACACTAATCGTGACGAAGTCTGTATGTTACAAACTATTTTCATTTGCTATAATTGAAAATTGATTTGCCACGAGTGTGTGACACAGTAAAATCGTTGCCACACAATTCTCGATAAACTTTGATGACCTATTCCTAATCTCCTCTTCGCGCATTTTAAGAAAATAAAATTCTTCGAGTTAAAACTACAAATATCTTATGTAACTCTATTTCGTGATACAATTGTTTATTTTGTGAAGTAACATTTTTATTACTGATTTACATTACACGAAGAAAAAACAAGCTAAAAACATAGAAAGTTAATATCAAAGATCAAACGCGCTCTGGAAAAAATGCCACCGAAAAAAAAAAAAAAAAAGAAACGTTAGGAAGCTTGGGGTCGGGGGACGAGACGAATGAGTTACATAACGCGGGGGAATGTGCATATTACATAACAGAAACTCCGAATCATTCCAATGATCCGTGGTAGCTCGTGGAATTGCAAAGACGATGCTTTCGCTCGGGTATCAAAGTTGCAGTTTCGACCGATGGGTTATATCAAGAGCAGACAGGGACAGAGACCCGCCGCCAATCGAGGCGGATGGAACGGGGGGAAGTGGCGTTGCCGCGGTGCCGAGCACCGACATTATGAAACTTGGAATCGAAATAGCGCGCGCGTATCGCACGAGTACGTACTTGATGTCAAAGGCGTAATAACTTGGAAGTACTTGCCGCGCCCTGGTGTGCGGGTCGCCGATGAGATTGTACAGGGTTTGCGCGCGCGCACACACACACACACACGAGGAAGAGACGCGTAGCATGCGCGATGGCATGTATACACACCACACATTACGAGACTCGTGTGTGAATATGCATTCGCTCGTACATCACCTGTGTTCGAACGCAAGGAGTTATTGCCACGCTGAGTGGAGGTAAGTGCGTCAGATTTTGACGCGTGTGGCGCCGTATTACGCATTCCGCGCATATGCGACACACTGGGTGTTCCGCAAAGTGCGGACGAAATGTCGGATTCTTGAGAAAATTTTTGCGACGATGGTTTTTATATATGCACATAAAATCGTTTGCGCATTAAGCGCCAAGATAAAAACAAGACGCGTAGGCAAAGAGATGAGACCGAGAATGTGGCTCGACCAAAGTGGGCGTCTCCGATGTCTTTGACACGTAAGTGTCAATATTACGTAAGATGATTCGGAGGTGTACATAACGTGCGTTATAAACGACGGCGCGGTAATGAAGTCTTAAAGTCACGACCGCGAAGGAACACAATCGATCGCGCGCCGCGCACATGCTTGGTATATATATGGCTCGCGCGTATAAACATTATTACGTTTAGATATTTTTTGACGATAAAAATATAATGTGGTAGAAGATTTTTTTTTACTTTATCAGTTTTTTTTTCTCTCTTGCATATTACATCGATTTGTATGAGGCAAAAATAAAACGCGAAAATCGAATATTAGCTAAACGCGAGACATAAATTTGCAAAAACGTTTGCGTTACTTTCCGTTTGTCATTTCTATTTCCACGTCACGTTAGCTACATTATTCCGACACCGCGCCTCGCTTTTATTATGTAAAGTGCCACCAATCCGCTCGTTCGGACTCGTCGGGCGCATGCGGCCAAAATTGGTGACAGTGTTGCAGGCGTGATCGTCTTCGCACGTCATACACACGATATATATATACTATATATATATGTATATACAATATAAGTAACGAAGACGTTCGCGCGATAATTGACGCGGTCGTTCCAGTTTTTGCGCCTTTCGCAAGTCGATGACGTGGCTGTCGCGTCTCTTTTCTCTCCCCGCGCATCGACACGAAGCGCATTACGCGCGACAATAAGTGGCTCCCCCCTCTACACAGGCGAGAAATTTAAAACGCATTTGTCGTATACCACGTATACCCACGTACGTACGTTTCAAAGAGCGAGTTTTACATCGCAAGAAACGACGTGATTGTCGCGCGGGACAAAAGAAAAAAATCCCGCGGAACGTTCATCAGACACGTGTCCTATACCGAACGATATTTGATTTCGCTCGCGGCATGAAGATGCAAATTCTCGTATTCGAAACGAATACTCGGCTATACGATGCGAGAGAAAGAGAGGCACATTTTCGGATACGGAAATGCTGATAGTTCCCAATTTGCACGCGATTCAGTATTATCGAAGACTACCGTGTTAATCGGATTCCCGTTAAGCTGGAAATTTTTTTTTTTTTTTTTACGCGGAAAGAGAGACTGCAAACGCGCCCGCCCGCTCATTCGTTGCCGTTTCGCACGCTTTTTCCGCGCGATTTTGCCGATCGCGGTGGTTTTTCGAAAATGCGATGATCACGCAAAGCGAGGATTACCGGTCGCGCGACGATGAGTGCACACACGCGTGTAGGTACATACGTGCGCGAGCTTCGCGCTTAAGTAAAGATCAATACGGGGCGTCTCGACGATAAATTCCTTCGTGTTTCAGCGGTCTTAAATACTTGAGACAGAGAGCGGATTATGTATACACGCTCTCGCACGGGAGGGACGAATGCCGCGCGTGCGGCGACTCTGAGAGGAGTTTTGATGAGATGTGACGCGCTCGTAAGAACGTTGCAACATAACGTTATAACATCGAAAATAAATTCGACGAAACAATTCGGTAAATAAAGATATAACAGTGACAACAACATGTTTTTGTTCA
The DNA here is from genome assembly GCA_014825685.1 of Pseudomyrmex cubaensis. Lineage (NCBI taxonomy): Eukaryota > Metazoa > Arthropoda > Insecta > Hymenoptera > Formicidae > Pseudomyrmex > Pseudomyrmex cubaensis. The sequence continues at coordinate 22,936 of QVOA01015147.1, forward strand.
TGTTACGCAGTCAAATATTATCGATAAAAATTGTTTTTCTGCACGTACGCAAAAAAAAAAAAAAAAAAAACGGAAGGAATATACGTTGCGCAAATAAAAATTAAAAAATCGCATCTTTCCGTTAATTACTAATTAATTATGCAATGTGTGACTGATCAAAAGATCGGTTTTACATTTATTTTTCACGATTAATTAAATGTTATCTTCTTCATCGCCTATATAGCAGTAATTAATTCTTGTTGTTTGTGCAAAATTGTTCTTGTTAGTTGAAGGAATAACAAGCACGTTTTTTTTCCACGATCTCACCGACCGCGAACACAGTGTCGAAAACAAATCAGTTGCCCAACAGTCTGGGATACGCGATAGTTCCACGGCGGAGAGATACGATGTGAAACAAACTGCCAACACACACACACACACACGTATATTTTTCCCTCCGTTCCAGTTGGCCAATGTGTATACCTCCTGTTTTCTGTCGCGGAACAAAAGCTTTATTTCCCGTATGATATGCCGTACACGTTTTTTTCCTGAGAACCATTAAATACACATTTGCCTATCGCTAATTAGTCACCGTTGTGTAGTCAGCTTTGTTGACGCAATTGTTTTATCGCGAGACTAATGAAATTACGCGTTTTAAAAATAGAGAGAGAGAGGGAGCGTCGTCTCCTTCTCTTCCCCCTCCCTGTCAAAGGTGTCAATGCGTCGCTTTTCGTCGAGTAATCGCGCGCAAAACGCACAACCGCGTGATTTCAAGAGACATACATCACAAAAAAAAAAAGTTTCGCCGTTATCTCGTGGCCCTACGCGCGCCGAGTCGGAAATCCCATTAATCTTCTCATCCGGATGATTTATCCAACAAGTTATTCTCTTTCTTGCGGAACGGTTAGCACCGTCATGCTGCGGACAGAGACAGGATCCGTGACCAATAATTGCGCGTCGATAATTGTGCGCGATCGTGATTTACCTCATTTCCTTCAAATAACGTTCTATCTGTCTTTCTGTCTCTCTTTCTCTCTCTCTCTCTCTCTCCCGCATGTCATTTTAATTGAAATTCAAGCTCGCACGCAGGAGAATACATCTTTGGAAACCTTTGATTTCGAAAATTCGCGAATCTCTCTCCTTCGCCTCTCTGAAGGGAAGCCAATTGAGCATTTTCTCCACACCCCATCTCCGAAATTACCCGCAAAACCCTCCCGGCGGGAGGGTCACGCCTCTTCCCCACGCTGAAAATCAATGGTACATTGACTTTTGCCTCCCACGACAGATTCGCCGAGACGCGAGATTGAATTTCAATTTGTTTCGGCGGAATATTCGTTATCTTCGTTATTAGACTTTCTATCGAAAGGCGGCGATTACTGGCGGGCGCGATAGATGATGAGCGAGCGCGACAAAAAGCGGAATGAGCGAGGGTGAATCGCGAGGGGAAGGGACGGAGGGAGGGAATAGGAACGACGACGACGACGACGACGACGACGACTAATGATTGGTTTCAAACGAATTTCCACTCGGCGGATCCGATTTCGATGTCCGTGCGCGATATGCGCTTTCGACTATTCATAATTACTCGGTCGTCCTCCGTTGCCACCGCAGGGTGTTCGCGCGGCAGAGTTTATGGCTTCGCGACTCGCAGCTAATTGGATTGTCTGCCGTCGACTGACCGGGAAAGAGAGAGCGATCATACCGTAATTCTTTACATCAACGGGAACGACCGCGACCGTCGCCCTCCGGGCGTTTTGCGGTGCCACGCATTATGTCGCCCTTCTGTGTTCTTCCCGCCCGGCAATCACGTCTAGTTTCCGTTCTCGCTTGTAAGCGCGCATTCTTTTACCGCGACGGCAACGGCGGCGGCGGCTTTATCGATCTCGCGGGAAATCTGATTTCCTCCTGGCAGTTATTCGGAAGCGACGAACAACGGAAGCTGACTGCTATACGCCATGTAGCCATCAACGGTGTATTGAGGGGAAGAATATATTAAACGTCGGAGATTTAATTTTGACTCGCGTATATTTTGTAAAACTTTTCGTGACTCGCGAGAGAAAGCTTGTGACGAGTTTTACGAGGCTTTGTTCTTCAATTAAAATAATAATTATTATGAGACGAGAGACAATCGCGTGAAAAAAAAAAAAAAAAAACAACGAAAAACGCGCGTAAGAGGAAGCTCGTATTTTATCGTTTTGTGAATATTGGCGTGAGAGAACCACCTCCTTCAGTAATCCCTTTGCCGAGCCGAGAACTGTGTTTCTCTTCTCCCGCGAAGGCGTTAATACGAAAAGTTCCGCATACAAAGTTTCAACTCGATTTTATTTAATTGAAAAGTTTTTATGTCTCATTAAGCCCGCTCGTCGTTATTCATTTCGAAGCTTGAAGAACATTCTCGACTTTCACAGAGGGCACACTGTATTAAATATCAGAAATGTATAATTCGGTTCGGAATGTCTTAATTATGCATTCGCGGAGGATGTCTGGGGAACGTTAAAATTGCGCGCATTTGCTGCTGACCTTGCGCCCCACCGAATGGCAAATCAGTCGATGTGAATTTAATGCGAAATCAGTGTAATTTTAATGCGAGGATATCGTTCACCGTAATATGTTCCTATTCCTCTTTCCTCTCTCTTTCTCATGTCCTTTCCTCTTCCGCATTTTAAATTTATATGGAATGATAAAGTTAGCACTCCAAGGAATTTCATTATGTAATATGAAAAGAGAAAAAAAAATGAAACTTCTGAATCTCGAATATATTTCGAGTCCGCGCGATAATCGAGCACACACTCCGGTATCATGTCGTCCGCGTAAACTCGCGTGTGCGCGAATGAGTAATTTTTTTTTCTCTTTGAAAACAGATTGCGATTTGTCTGATTTTAAATGGTACGCCCAAATAATGTTTTTATTATCTACCGGCTTCTCGTTGCCGCGTGTGCACAGCAAATGGGGCGATAGGCAAATTACCCTTACCTGCCGCGGGTAAAGACTTTTATGCGTGATGTTTTACGGCGGCTGTTTTCCTTTCACACATGTGCATAATTGCGGCCGATATATATGTTGCATTAAACGACGCCGTTAAATCACTATATATAACCCGGCCAATGGCATCGTCAACGGCCTGGTTTCGTGCATTTAAAGCAAGGTCCAATGTCGATATATTTTATCCGAACGCGATACGTAAACGACTAATAAATATATGCAAATCAACGTTCTGACACGCTAATAGAAAACTTAAATTAAATCTTTTCGCATTCCGTACATTAACGCACTTCGCGCGAATGATTTTTTGGCGATGCTAATTTTTCAACAATATCTTCCCCATAGATGTTTCCGCAAGTAAATAGCTTTGGAAATCCGATTTTTAATTTTGCAGATTTTTTATAAAAATATTAAATATAAATCGCAATTATGCCAGAGAAAGAGAGAGAGAGAGAGAAAGGAAGAGAAAGTACTATACAAGGGGCTATATATCACGCACTTGTGTAAAAAGTCGTTGTAAGAGTGTTGTTGCTTAAGCGAATTACACAACGTGCACACGTAGCAAAATGCATCGTCGGGACAAAAGTCGCGCACGAGTTGAAGCTAAGGATATGCTTTACTTTAATCCTAAAATGTATATACTCGTTCCATCTCACGTTGTGTGTGTGTGTGTGTGTACGCCTCTCAGAAAGTACACATCCTTCTAACAAATCGCACAGAAAAAGACCTTTCGCGCGAGAATAAAAGGATCGCCGAGAAAAAGCTGCTAATTTACTTTTAAATAAATAGTTAAATTTAAATCTGCTACTCGCGTACTTTAGTTTTCATTTAAGAAGAAAAAACATCTTTTTTTTCTCTCGTAAATAAATTTCAAAAGGTTATCTTCTTAAAAACAGACACTCTATATTCTCTCATCTTATCATTCTCGTCTACGTTTTTTCTTCGACTTATTTTTTTTTTCCCCCCATCGCTAAGCGGTATTACGAAATATTTAAACTGAAAGTATATTGTAACACTCTTTTCTTTTTTATTATCTGCGCTCTAAGGTATGTAGAAATATTAAGCGGCGAGGCGGACACTCTACGATCTTTTGATATGCGCTTCATTGACCTACATACCGAAATTATTCGCTTTATTAGCTACATGGGGAGAAAAAAATGTACGAACGAAGGTGAAACATCTAAAATAACACTTTGCGCGACGCGAGCGCTTTAATATATATCTCAATTATGTTCAATACATCTTAATTACATTCCGAAATAAATATTAATAAAACACATTTATCGAAAATGCATTATAAAAATTTAACAACGAGAGTTATTTCATTATCGACACGAATTATTTTACATCCACGTCTCTACATCGGCAATTTTACTTCGTACTCTCTCTCTCTCTCTCTTTTTCTCTCTATGTAATAGTTATTTTCCTTGCTGATCACACAATCACAAATTACCGCTCGCGATTACAGGGAATTGTAATACGTGCTCGACAGGTATTTTGCTCTCCACGCGGAGTTAATTGTGCATATAAGCGACTTCACAATCGAGCTATTGACCCCGCGACTACGAAAAAGGAAGCGAAACAAAGAAAAAAAAATAACAAGAGAATGATGCGCTGACAAAACGTTTGCGGCGTACCGCCTTTTTTCATTTAAATGGCCGCAAGGCGGCGGCGGCGGCGGCGGGACGCGGACTGCATACTTAATGGCGGCATATTCTGCAGTGCCACTGCCACTCAAGGCAAGCCCACCACTACGTCAACGGGGTCAGGCTGTTCGCGACAGGAAAATAATATGAGTTGGTCATAATCCGCGCGCACTTCGCTTCCAGATACGGAGGTGCCCAACAAACTAAGCTGTCGCAAGGACACTCCACATATGGAATCGCGCGATGCTGTGTACACACGACGACAAAGGGTAATAATAACGCCACGGCGGAAATACTCCGCCTTTCGCCTGAGTAACATTAGCTATACGAAAAAAAAACAACGTCATAATAAGAAGAAAACTTCTTAAAAAAAAAAAAATATTTATCCGAGAAAAAATTATGACAATTAGAACTGATCATCGCAGTCCTGCAAACATACTAATTTTTTTCTCTCTTTCTCTTGCGTAATTTTTCAATATTATAATCTTCGACCTTTTACACGTATACACGCAAATAAAAAAGTTACAACAAGTTGTGGAAATTAAACACACTGTTCGGAGAAAGAAAGACATATTCAGCTCTGCGATAAACGAACATGAAATATATCCTACTAGACTGCATTATTGCTCTCCCGCTGCGTGATCGTGCGCCACACGTGTATGGCGTATGTTATACGTCACACATCCGCATTACACGCGCGCGAGTGTTCCGGGGGACGCGTACACACGTGAGCGCGCGCACCTGTGTGATATCGCACACGTGTGCATGAACCTCAACGTTGCGGGTGAAAGGGAAGACCTTCCCGTATATGTCGACGCGGGAGGCTCGCCGATCGCGATGCGGAACATAGGAAGAAGGAATGACATTACCGGATTGTGCAAACCGCGCGCTCTGCGCGCGCGCGTGCGCACGCGACGACTGTGTGAATCGGCTAATCAGAGGTTCCGAGCGATATATCGGAAGCAATTAGTCACGACTTCTTTCCCGCTGTAATTGGCGCCCGAGTTGGGTTCCCGACTGATTTGCGTGATGCATTTTTATATGCCGAATGCGCGCTCACGTACACACACGTGTGTGATAAAAACTGGGGTATAAGAACAAAAATAATACGTTTGGGTGTAGGCGAACTTATTAATACAATCGATTTTGTGAGGCGGTTACACGTGTTGCAACAATAAAATACATATTGATATCAGCACCGCGAAAGCAAACTCGTAATTTCAACGAGACGTGGCTTTGATAATAAACTTTTAGTAAACTGGTCGAATGTTATCGGAATTATCCAATCGCGTCATAAGTTAATATGTACATATATATCTATTGTATATTGTATGTGTTGTGTGTGTGTGTACACATATAGATGTGTAAAATATATAAATATATACACAGAGCTTTATATTTAGCATTTTGCGGAAATTACATATCACGATATTTGCAAATTTCGCGCATTCATATCTCAGATAATTATTCTTTAATGTATAAACTGAATGTTAATATATAATTGATCATTAACGAGAGAGCGCCAATTTCTCTTTATCAGGGAGCACAAATGTTGCGCCGCTCCGCGTGCACCCGTGAAACGTGAACATACACACACACATTCCCTCCCTCCTCTTCCTTTTTCCCTTTTTCGCGAATTTGACCATTACCGTGTATCGATTTCTGCATAAAGTGCAATTATTCGCAAACGAATCGCGCTTGGTAGAGAGTCACGGCCGCAACGGCCATGTTTGTTGCACGAAAGAGATTTACGATTGCAGATGATTACGCAAACCCGCCTCAAAGACGACGCGCGCGCGCGCGCACGATTACCCAGCGAGCAAGCAACGACGATTACGTATTCTTAATAGGATTAAGCGGCAATCTGCTTATACACTACGTAGCAGGGCTCGTGCCGTTTGACGCTGACAAACTGCTACTTTGCGTATATACAGCGCGCGAAACACGACGAACGAGCGACGAGACGAAACGCCGAGCCGCGCCGCGACGAGGATCGAAACTCGCCGAAACTCGATTTTCGCGCGGCATGTTGGCCGCCGTCCCACGTTGGTCTCTCTCTCTCTCTCTCTCTTTCTGGTTCTCTCTCCCCACCTCGAGTCTCAAAAATTACATTATTATCCCGCTGTCACACGGCCTGTCAGCGGACGTAATGAGAGCAGACGTTTTCTCCTGTATCCACGCGAAGAGAGACCGGGACGTTGTTGTAACGGGGACGAAATTCCGCGACACTGAGACTGGCAAGTGCCACCATCGCGTTACGAGAGAAACTCTTCGGTCCCCGGAGTCGTCGCACTTCTTCAGTCGAAGTAGTGACACGAGTTGCTGTTTCATCGTCCCCTATATATATATATATATTGTATATGACGAAAGAAATTTAATTGTATGATTGTTCCATCGCGCTCGCCGGTGCCTGTCTCTGCGCTTGATCGGTAATGGTTCAACAACCTAACGTGTACACGTTCCAACCATTACGTTTTCTATAGTTGTTGAGATGTATTATATTTTTAGATATATATATATGTGTATACACACATAATTCTTGGATAGGTTTTCAACAATATAATCTCGACGCCGATCTGAAACTATTAACTTCGATTTCGTCACTTCTCCCCTCCTCCCTCCCGTTCCTTCCATTTGAGTTATTTAGTGCGTATTGTGTGCATAATGTACGCGACATAACCGACGGCGGCGTCGCGATGCCACTCGTTAAAATATTCGTATATCATTCGGTGCGCTCCAACGAATATGCGCGCAAAGTTCCGAGACTGTTTTACAAATGTTGGTCGCAGCAATAACGCGGCATGCATTTATGCATGCACAATTATTTGAATGCAAACTCGTTAATCTTCTTTAGACGCGAAGAGAAGTTGCTCTTTACCTGATAGAAAAATTAATTAAATGATATTTTTTAAACAGATGCGTAAAGGAATACTATACACGTTTATATGTACGGAGGAGCGGATGTTAATAAGCGGATAAAATAAAAGTTTATTAATATGTAAATACGTGTAACGAGGTTTTATCAATAACGCGGCATCACACGCAAATTGCGTTTTTTTTTGTTTTTTGTTTTTTTTTTTGTTTTGTAATCAGGAAGTCTCGGTTTTAGTTGTCTAAACAATTATCACATTCAACGCGTCACGAACTAGCGTACATCGAGCGTTTTTCGCGAATGTAACACGCAAAACAAATACGACTGAACTTTTCAATCTCCGCCTGCAAATATCGTGCTGATAAATTAGCAATAAAATTGTAATTTGGCGGAAAAGTCAGAAGAAAGAGAAAGAGAGAACGAGAGGAAAAGAAGAGTCGTGTTATTTTTGTAAAGATTTCCGCACGGTTGAAGACGGTTGAGACACACAAACGTCAGACCGAGAGATAAAGTTACATTAAAATCAAGAGGAATAAATTGGAGTTCGACGGGAATTCGCTTGGACAATTATCTTGGGGACGAAGCAGCTCCAATTAAACGAGCTTCCTGCCGTTCCCGTCTCGGACAAAAACGGGCTCCGATGCTAATTAGCAAAGTCTACGCTGGAAGTGAATTTCATATCGAGTTGTAATCGAGTAAACAACAGCCTTAAGTAGTTCGAGCGTGCTATCTGCTTCCACGATTTCTTCGTGACCTGACATTCAATCGAGATATTCGTCTGAGTATCTCTCTCTCTCTCTCTCTCTCTCTTCGCCCCTCCCTCTGTTTTCGCCTTTTATAACGACGCATAAATGTCGTGAACCGAATGCAAATAATCCCGAAGAATCGCTCTTGGTGCCCCGACGAATGGAGTTGCGATAAAACGAGACGGAATTTTTCTCGAAGTGTACGCGAAGCAAAGCACGGAAACACGGATCGCGCGTTTTATTGCGACTCGAGATGCGTGAAGGTTTGAATTCCGAGAAGAAACTCCGATAATTTATTCGTTTATGAAAAAAAAAAAAAAAAGAGAACAAAGTGCGCGGAAAGGAAGATAATTCCGAAACTCGAGTCTACAAATAGCGTTTGGCGCTTAATATATTTGTCGGAATCGGCTTATTATTTAAACAATGAAAAAAAATATAGATTTCAATGATTAACACTTTTATGACGAAAATCGTAAAATAGACGAGAGCGAGCGAATTGTTAATTGAACGATTGGCGGAGAATTATAGTCGCTATTAATTCGCTACCTGATTCACGTAGAATCCGGTTTTATTGCGTTAACTATGAAATAATTCAACATTCAAGACATCGATCCGTCGCCAAAAAGAAGTATTATTAGCAAAAAAAAAATATCTATCCAATTACAGAAAACAAATATAATAGAAAAAAACCACGAATAAAAAATCTATTTCGAGAATTGCATTTAGTTCGTGTAAAAGCAAAGAAATCGATCACATTTCTGTATTAAAACTATCACGTTGTGATAAAGACGGTAGATAAATGTTGATCTTTGAGAAATGTTTTACTGTTATCTGAATTTAGCTTTGTCCTGAAAAGCGTGTCTTTGATGATTAATAGATCGATTAGATTAATAGGTCGACCTGTGATCTTAATGACTGTCAGATGAAGATCTTATATGTATATATACAATATTTTCTGGAAAAAATTTTTCCACGCGGAGAAAACCATTAAAACTTAATTTAAAAACTACATTCGCGTGATTTGCGTTAAATGAAAAAACTTTCTTCAGACCTTCAGAGAATTAAAAAGTTTGCTCTACGTTTTAAAAAATATACAAGCGAACGTTAATGCTATGATGTGCGTATAAGTATCCATCGTGAAAAATCTATCACGAGATGCTCGCAGTTGTTTTGCCTCACATGATCAAAATCCGCTCTTCATATGCGTTCGGAAGATTCGGTGGAAAACAAAAAAAAACAATATGCTAATGTGGAGAAATAAGTGTCACTCACCCGGAAATCCGTGCGCGCACGCAACGAGACACGCCGCGATCAGGAAAACGTACGCCTTCATGCTGTCGAAGAAACTCGAACAACAGTTAAAGGTCTCCGGAAGCAGTTAAAAGTCTCGGTTGCTGCCTGGACGATGCACCGATCAACACTGACTGGTCTAAACCGACCGACCGGCTGTCACGTACGACGGACTCTCGAAAGGATCAAGGTTACTCCGCCACGAACCGGCTCGCGTAGGAAAGCACCGCTTTGCCCCGCGGCTTTTGACGCGGTTATATGCGATCCCCCGATCGCGACCGAGCCAATAAGCTGTCGTCTTATCGGCCACGTGACAGGCGGGACCACGTGACCGACGGCGGCGCGCAGCTTTGAGTCACACCGCGACTTTTCCTGGTATCGGCGATTTTTTCGAGAAACTTCGTCTTGTCGTGTAAGTGTAATAATATATCGCGTGGTCGCGAACAAAGCGCGACTTAACGAACAACAACAACGTCTCTGATTGTTACCGGATTTTTCGCGGAACGCTATTATAACGATCAGTCACTCGCGGACTCGTGACTCGTCGTTAATCACGTTTGTGAACACTTATGTGTCGTCGCGTAGCACACGTGAGACTTCGTCGTCTCGCGATGTGTATTATATCCTTACCGCGAAACCGTAAACTGATAATTACGCAAATGTCAGACGGAGGGTTAATGTGCAATATTAACTGTCGCGAATAACACGCTGTTCCGAGTAAACGCTCTAAACGTTATCGCGCTCCCTCCTCGTTCACTTGTCTCGATTGTATATTCGAGAAATCATTATTCGTCAAGACTTATCGGAAAAAAAATTATATACAAAATGATAAATGCGGCGCGCAAATCGCGTTCTCAGCAATGTATGGGTTAAGTAATTGTGAAATGTCATAATCGCACAAACCGGGTCAGAAGAGCCTTATCGTATTGCAAGGGTGATACGCGTGTATGCATGGAGGAGTACACGCGTGTTTGTACGCGATTATTGTTATTATTATTATTGTTATAGAAACCGCGCGATGCCGTAGGGAGAGGCGCGGGCTGCAAACTGGCGCAGCGGAACACGATAATTATCGTGCGTCTCGTACACACACACACACACGTTGTAATTGCAACGCGCGATTCGATGTACGCATCGGTGTGCATGCTCGCTTTCGCGTAAGAAAGTCTGCTATACTGCACCGGAAACTTTGGAAACAGACGAGACCCGTTTGACGAGATGCTTAACCCTGAGAGACACGAACAGACTACTTTTGCAACCAATTATTTCGCGTAATTACTTTCGCGTAATTTCAGTAATTATGTAAGAGAGCGCTTCTGCGGAAACCATGTCTTCTCTCTCTCTCTGTTTCTCTCTCTATCTCTCTCTTTTTCTCTGTAATTTTTTAACTCTTACGACGGTTGTAAAACTTGCGAAGAAAATCTTTAGTACTAGTAAAAAAAACGATCTCACAAAGACTCGCGTATTGTGAAAGAAGAGAGTTTTTAACCAAAGCAAAAGAATATATCCTACATTTAGATCTCAAATTACATCTTCGCAGCAGTTTTGCATTCTGAGAAGAAGATACCTGTAATTTTTTTTCTCTACCGCGCAAAAAAGTGTTGATAAAAGTAAAGAGTGTCGTTCACGCAGCAGCAAGATATATAACCCCTCATTACGATTACCTTGTGATCATTGATCGGCTGCGTCGACGCTTTGCAAATTTATGTAACAATGTCGTCGTTTTCTCAGAATAATCTCCGATAGTTTGTGCGTGTGTGTGTGTTTGCAGATGGGATCACGTAATGCAGCGCAATTTTTTTTCCATCGTCTTGAATATATAAGAACACACCACTCGCGCGCCGTCTTGTTACTACCGCGGATTTTTTTCCGCGCACGCGATTCATACATACGAGTGTTCTGCGTATATGAAAAAACCCGGCAACAACACAATAGGGACAAGCGATTCATTGTAACAGATAAAAAGCGTTATTGCGCGACGTCCGTTTTGCCATTCTACCGCATATGAATTTAACCTTGCGTCTATTATCGCTCTAGGTAACTTCCGCGTTTCGTACTAGCCTGCGCTCTCGTATACCTGTGTATCGCGACATAAACGTCGTCTGTGAGGCCGATGCGGTTCAATCGGTCGCAGCGAGGAATTTGCAGCGAGCAAATAACAAACGCGATTTCTCGGAATCGATGTTTACAATAAAAAATTGTGATTCGGCACTGCCTCAAGAACTTGTCTGCTCGATTCGTATGTCCGTTAAAAATTTTGGGAGAAAAACATTTCAGAGAACTCGCGTATGAAAATAAACAACAGACATTAACAGAATCTTTTTTTAAAAATCTCGGAACGTGAATTATGGAGCGAGTTTTTTTCGGCGCTGCGCTTTTTATATAATTTCGACAACGTTTCTTTTTATTTTTTCTCCGATTTCAAATTTCTCGGAAATCAATGTTAAAGATGACACAATCGTCAATCTGCGCACATCTGAAAATGTTTTTTTTTTCTTCGTTCAACCGCGATATCATCTCTCTCCACTGCGTCACATTGAATCGAAATGAGCGTCCTCGCGATACAACTGCGTCAGCTATTGTTCACCGGTGCGTTTAGTCACAAGCGTGCAAGTGTGCGATGGGTTAATAATAACACGAGAGAGAGAGAGAGAGAAAGAGAAAGAGAGACAGAAAGAGATAGATAGATAGAGCGAGACCCGGACCTGGGTTCGAATGCCGTTAAGTCGTGCGTTCAGTGACCGCATCGACACACACGGCGGCCTGCAAACAACAGACAGTTTGATTAAAAGTAATTGCGTATGTCCGATGTATTCGGGATTTTGGACGAATTTTCGAATCGGCTGCGCCTCTCCTCCTCCCCCTCTGCCTGCTCCCGTTGCGTCCGCCGCGTTGCGACGCGGAGTGTTCATTCACAGGCCGCTGGTAATTTCGCGAAAATGCATTTCACGGGTCGATTGCAATGTGGATCACGCTGTTGTTTTCGGCTTCGTGTCCGCTTCCTGCGATCCTTCCGGACCGGGCGGGCGGCGGCGTTACCAGGCCGCTATAATTTATGACGCGGAAGAGCGCCGGGTATAATGGCCGAAGGCGACCGTTGTCGTCGTCGTCGTCGTCGTCGTCGTCGTCGCCGTGAAACTCTTGTTCAACGGCAAAAGCGAGAGAGGCAGAGGGAACAGCAATCGGTTAAATGTATTTAACGACGGGCGGAAAAGGTCGGGTGTGCATAATTTAAATTCCGAGTTTTCCTCTCCCATTTTCGAGAGCATTTCACGAAGCGTCGAACATTCTCCCGCCGAGACTTTCCGCATCGACGTTAGCGACGTGCCTATACTTCGGTGCCTTAATTATGAAAAAGACTTTGGGCGGAATAACAAATTTGACATGATTATCCGAGGGAAAGGGGAAGAGATAGGGTGCGCACACAGGCGAATGTGAGAGTCCCCAGGCGTCAATTTGCGTTCTAATTATACATCGCATATTCTTCGATAATTTAACGTCTCGACAGGCGTATTGTGTTAATGGCAACACCACGTGTGTGCCGCAGAGGCACAACCGTGCCTCTCATCCGTTCGCGAAGGGTTCGTTAAAATATCATCTCTTCTTGAAAAATTGTTTCAACGAAACGGAATACGCGCACGATCGGAGCTGAATATCATCAACATTTTCTACTCAGCTAGTCGGAAATGATTTTATTAGTTGTGTTTAATCTTCACGGTAGATTACCCGTTTCTGCGCAAAAGCACCGGTGCGAAATCGCGCGCGGTGCATTTAGCATAAGAAATGTTTACAATGTGTCCCCGATATTATGCATATATACGGAAATCCCGATCGCGCAACTACCGCGTATGTATAATGCGAAGTATTTATTTTTTGCTCGGCAAGTGCACACACACACGCGCGATTGTGAAATGCAGATGCGTGCACATCGACTAATCTTTTACTGCGTCGTCAACTTTGTTTATTTAATGCAAATCTTATCACATGTAGAAGCGCGCGGGAAGGTATTTTGCGTCGTGACGCAAATTTTTAATAAGCGGCGACACATACAGCTTATTATGCGATATTCATATTTTCGTGTCTGAAGTGATACGTCAACGTTGAGAGATAAGAGCGCGCTGTAATCTTTTTTTTTTTCTTTTTGCGTGTTTGTTTGCGTAAGAATGGCAATTTACATAAATAAGGTAAGCCGAGAGAGATCCTTCATCGCGTATAATTCTCAATATGTCCGCGTTAAGATGTATATCTTACCTTACTGCGCGCTTACTTTTGCAATTTCAAACTGTGATTTTTTTTTCGCGCGGGCGCGCGCGCAAAAGATGCCACGCGGAAAAAAGTTGTCGACTGCACACATTTTTACGATAAACGCGCGGCGGCGACGACTCGATGTTCAAAGAAAGCGAGAATGGAAATCTCGTTCTTCCTCTTCTTCTTCTTCTTCTTGTACATCACGTGTCCTCCCTCTCTCCCGGGATTTGACAAACGCATTAGCTCGTTAGCGGCGAACTCACGGTATTAGACTTTGTAATTCGTCTTTGAAAAGCTCGAGACGATAGTCGATTAAGGATAACTGGATCGTGTCGCGGTGCAAAAGTTTTTCACGGCGCGAGAGAAAAGTGCGCAATCGGAGAAAGTAAATGCGATGTTAACGACGACGGATCGTTATGAAGAACTGTGATGACGTTTGCGAAAAGTGTATGTACACCGCGCGAACGGATCTCGCTCGGTGTTTGTTGCGGCGTTGAAACCCGCAAGTTGAGAAAACAAAATTACTAACTACAGTTCGATGAAGAGGGAAAAGGGGAGGAGGGGAGAAGATTATACTCTTCTCCAAATTTACACTCACGCGCGCACGAGTGCGAGGGCACTCGCATTTAAACGCTGTTAACCCCGTAACGTTATCTCTCCCCCTATCATATTTGTCCTCTTAAAGTCATATTAGCTCTTCGCGCGCGGAGAAGGCGCGAGAGAAGCAGAACTCGCGCGACGTGAATCAGTGACAAGTAGTTTTTCCTTGCCGAGGCTGGTACCGGCATAATCGACGCAGGTGTTGAGTCATCCGTGCTGAAAATATCGCAATTGCCACATCCGTACAAACACACTCGCGCGCACATGAATATAAGTTTTTTGCGTCGCATGAGACGACAATGACGCATCTAGAAGATTCTCATTGACAATCCTTCTGCGTCTTTCGAAATCCGACGACTATAATACTCGTGTTACGCTAAATTTGCACGCGACCGTTAACGGCATTGGAAGAAACTTGTTTCTTCTTCTTTGCCGGAATATGATCGCGTATATAATGTATGTACATACATACATGTAGCAAGGTAGATATTGTACACACGAATAAATTACTACAAGCGGTAACTCGACGCCAATTCGAACTGACATTCGACGAATAATCCTCTCGTTCACGTATGTACGTACAGATATTGAATACATTACGGGAGCGTTTGTCAGGCGCGTGACAGTTTGTGGAAATACATTTTATTGTATATATTACGGCGCGTGAGATACCAGCGCGCGCGCGCGCGAGCTCGCTCGCGAGAGCTGTTATCTCTTTTCCCTAGGATTCCCACCGTGCCTGTGTAAATTTGGAAGTTTATCACGTTGGGCAAACTCACGGTATTGTTGCGGTCGCTCCGCGCGCAACGAACGGGGTGGGAAAAAAAGTGAGTTTGCATATCGAATTGCATAAACAATGTATTAATTGAAAGGGCCGTTGAATGAAAGCGCATAGTTTAACAATATTTTGGAAAATATTTTAATCCAGTTACGGTGAATTTCCACACCGGTGATGTGTGTGTGTGTGTGTGACGGAACGAAAAATCTTTTTTTTTTTTTATTTTACTTTTTTTTGTAAGCTAACAAATATTTATAAGAATAAAAATAGTGGGAGAGAACGTTTATATAGACAAAACAATTGCACGTATAAAAACGCCCCGAAATATTATTTGAAAAACGTTGTATCCGAATGGTTTCGCGTGTACCGCGTTATTGTTTCAGCGTTAAGCTTTTTGATTTTAAATGGAGGTTGCTGATTGCAATAAAAAAATTATACTGTTTCGCGAAAAATCTCGTGCTGTTTCAACTGAAAGGTGTCGGATTTGGTGTCGGATACACCGAAGTATATCCGATATCAAAAAACAAAAGCAAAAAAAAAAAAAAAATATGACTCATCCACGAGGCTAATTGAACTTTCGCAAGATAATAGCGTACATCGCGCTTCTCAGAATTCTTCGCGCCGAGATTTCGCAATTGCGAAAGCGTTGAATGTCCACTTAATCCACACGCACACGATGAGAATTCGGATGCTCGCTCGTGCGCGCGCGACAAATTATAATACGCGCAACCCGCAATTCCGCGTTTCCGTTCATTCTACGATTGCGCCACAACGCGCGGCGTTTATATTCGATCTTTTCAATGCGCGGCGCAGCCGGAATGTCGAATTGAAAATACGTACGTTTTTTTTTTTCACCAAAGTCATTTGAGGAATGACGAGGCATCAATTTACAATAGCGTGACGCGTAGCGCGTATAATACTGCCGACTACTATGTACTGCGCATATATACCATTCGTCGAACGAGGACAACGATGATTTGTCTGTTGCCGCGATGAAATATATATATATATGTATGTATATATACGCGTCGTATGAAAAGTCGCGTTTTTCGATGCGCGAAATCGCGAGCAATTTTTCACGAACGAATAAATATAAAAGAGGGATCTATTTCCTTAAAACAACGCAACCTGCGAGGTTCCTCCCGTCTCTCGTTCGGAGTCGATAACATGCGCGCTCGCACCTGTTAACGCGCTCGCATCGCGCCGCATCGTAATCACTCGATAGCTCAATATTTGGAACAGGCATCGACGTCGATGCTAATTCTGGATGCCAACGATGTAACAATATACGTATTATTGCAGCGCTCCAATTCGACGGGAATGTTCGTTGCGTTCCGGTTAAATACGTGCGCACTTTAAACACAGACATACGTCGCGCTTAACTGTTTTATTCGGGGATGGGGGGAGAGAATGGGAAATTGATTTCAACATTCTTGTCGTAAATATGGGTGTAATGAAGCGCGAAACCGGGTCTGGAAACCAGAATGCGGTGGAAAAAAAAAACTGCGATTAATATTTTTATCTCGATTAAATTAATGAAAACGAATAAAGTACGTCCGATCAATTTGCTCACCTAAGTATTTCTTTTTAATAAAAAGAATAAAACAAAAACAAAAGATCTAAGTACCGAGTTCGCTGTTTTCCCCTCTTTCCCGAGATGCTAATTGGGATTCTTCCCTCTTATACTTATTTCATTTAATAAGTTTATTCAGTTAACAGTTAAAGTTTTTTTTTCTGTTTCGAACACGCAATCATAAAAATCTATCTCCGATATTTATTCAGGTATATATATATTTTTTTTTTCATATTTTTATCTCACGCGTCCTTGCAGACGACCTCATGAACGGATTTGCGCATATATCCAACCCGCCGGAAAGTGTGTTAAGGTCGAGCGATATCGACATGCGGACTACGAGTAAGTCATGGTCTTCGTCACGTTGCCAAAATGCGCGCGTTTCGGGTCGGAGCGCTGAAACAAATCGCAAATAAAATTCGCGCTAACAAAAATCCTTGTTCCAAATCCAAGTCTTACATTAGTAACACGAGTTAATCTTGCGGTATCTCTGATAAATTTGTTTCCGTAAAAATATCTCATTTCACGGCACAGAACATGTGCGAGTGGTGGTGACCCTGTCGTGTTCGTCCGCACCAGGTACCGCTTATGGATCGGCCGGTTGCTATAGCGCGAATACCAGCGCTTTCGTACGCTTTCGCCGTCTCTCTTTCCGCCCCGCGTCATGCCACCTTTCCCGTCGAGGAGGGTAAGAGAGAATCTCGAGTGTTATATCAATGGAGTCGGCCGCGAGTAGCCATACGACGAAGTGGCTTTTCGCTTTATCGTGATACGACGGAAATGGCGTGTCGCCCGACCTTGAGAACATCTGAAGACACTCGAGAGGGACTCCGTCCGGGAGTCGACGTCGGCTGATAAGAGCCGACAATCAGAAAAAGTGTCGGAAGAGGTGCGACAGTGACAGAGAAAAAGAGAGAGAGAGAGAGCTTAACGACGCGCGGGAGCTTTCAGCCGCAATTTTTCCCGTGACCGACAGCCGTGGTGGATATGTCTGAATGGGTGGTGTTTGCTCGTGCCGCGTTGGTCGCGGCAGCCAGCTCAACGCTGGCTCGATTCTCGACCGCGTGATCAGCCAGGCGAGCGACGAGGATCAGTGTCTGC
This sequence comes from Pseudomyrmex cubaensis, assembly GCA_014825685.1. Lineage (NCBI taxonomy): Eukaryota > Metazoa > Arthropoda > Insecta > Hymenoptera > Formicidae > Pseudomyrmex > Pseudomyrmex cubaensis. The sequence goes on from QVOA01015147.1 coordinate 40,751, forward strand.
TCTACAAGCTGGCTAACTACAAGAAAGGCGGCGAGCTGATCGAGGCATACAACCAGGGCGGTCAGCCCGAGGTGGAGAAGCTGGTGCGCGAGCAGTTCGGCGTTCTGATGTACGCGGACGGCAAGGGTCAGGCGATCAATCGCGCCGAGTATCTGCGCTGGAAGTTTCGCGATCTCGAGCAAGTCGTGCTGCCGATCGAGGCCTCGCTGTCGCGCTTCGATCCGCTCGCGAAGTGGCACGATCACGAGGCCTGCTGGCAGATGCAGTACCGGGGCTCGCTGGGCGAGACCCTGCTGCACGTCCTCATCATATGCGACACGCGGATGCACACCAGGATCGCGCGTATCCTCCTCAAGTGCTTCCCGCGGCTGGCGATCGACGTGGTCGAGGGCGAGGAGTATCTCGGCGCGAGCGCTCTCCATCTCGCGATCGCTTACGACAACAACGAGCTCGTGCAGGACCTGGTGGACGCGGGAGCTATCATCTCGCAGCGGGCGACCGGCAGCTTCTTCCTGCCGCGCGATCAGCAGCGTATGAATCCCGCGAGGAACACCGATTACGAGGGGCTCGCGTACTTAGGCGAGTATCCGCTCGCCTGGGCGGCCTGCTGCGCCAACGAGAGCGTCTACAACCTACTGCTCGACATCGGCGCGGATCCCAACGAGCAGGACTCGTTTGGGAATATGATTCTGCACATGGTCGTGGTTGGCGACAAATTGGTACGTAGGTAATACAACGTGAGATCTCAAAGATCGTTATATCTCAAAAACAAACAAAAAAAAAAAAGATCAAATTAACATAATTTTTTTGCAATTACTTTTTTACGGAATTTTCGCAAAACAATTCCTGAAAGACTCTCATTTCGTTCATGAGTGAAAATCGGCATTTAAAGTCGAACGACTCGCGCACGTGAGAACTGTTATTTATCAGGACATGTTCGGCTACGCTCTGCGACATCCGAAACTACCCGCTCGCAACGGAATTGTGAACGCCGCGGGTCTGACCCCGCTAACACTCGCCTGCCAGCTGGGGCGTGCCGAGGTCTTCCGTGAGATGCTGGAGCTGTCCGCGCGAGAGTTCTGGCGTTACAGTAATATCACCTGCTCGGCGTACCCTCTCAATGCTCTCGACACGCTGCTACCGGACGGCAGAACAAGTACGTCGTAAAGCTTAATCGAATTACGCCGGGTGCCCCGTGGCTCGTAAGCCCCGACGAGAGAATCGTCATCCGCAATTCGCCGGATCGTGCGACTTCAAGTGGACCCTCACTTTGTGTCGCGTGTTCCCCGACTAATTGCGACGAGTCAAGGCCGGGGATGTTCCCGAACAGTAGTGTGGCTCACATAGTGCGACATAGCACCGTCACAAAGAGAGAGAGAGAGAGAGACAGAGAGGAAGAGAGAGAGGACGGAAGATCCTCTCTCTGTTTCTCTCTCTCTCTCTTTTCTCGCCTTCCCTGCGAGAATATCTCGTTTCTCTGTTTGTGTGTCTCGCTCTTGAGCTCTCCTCTAAAAATCCAGTTTGCTCTAGTTCGCGGTGAAGAAGCGCGTTATCGAACTTCGCTCGCTCGCGCAGCATTTCTTTAACGAAAAGAATCTCGGAACACGAAGCAGAATTTTATCGTCGATTCCACAGAAGTGTTTTTTTTTTCTTCCCATTTCGAAGAAGAAGGAGTATCTTTGGTGCGATTGTTTCTTTTTCTTTCTAATAACAAATTTGTTTGTTGATTTAATTGTGGTTGAGTATACATTTTTTTTTATTCACCTTCTTTATTTCTTTATTGTCGCGTGTAACTTTAAATGTGCGCTCCGGGACGCACATTCTCATAAAACAAAAACAACAACAAAAAAAAAAAAGAACAAGTCGTTTCTCTGCTCCATTCTGCTCCACTCTCGCGTTCTCTTCTCTGTGCGCGAGCGCGCTCTCCAATTTCGAATATTACAACATACTTCAAGTCGGGAACGAGGTATCTCGCCGGGGACGTTTTCGGAATATTCGGTAAATTATTCCGCGCTGGGCGTTTTTTGCGCTGTGTCATATGTGCGGCTTATGTAAAATTGTCCTCACGGTTTCCGCCGTACGGCTTGCCCTCTCACCCTTTTCCCTCTTCCTCCTTCTCCTGTGTAAGCGTCCCAACAAGAAGAAGGTGGGGACAGAGCAAAAATTGCGACGCGAGTGTCGACGACAGGAGAGGCGAGAAAGAGAATAGAGAGAAAGAGGGAGAGAGAGAAGAGGGCAAGAGAGGACCAATATATAGAACAAGAAGGGACTATCTTCTCCTGTAAAATTGGATACGGGAGCAAAATCGGGTTTGCGAAGTTCTTCCGGGAAAAAAAAAGAAATTTACGAAGTTTTCGTACATCCGCGAACGTAGCGGACGGATAGTAAACCATACCCTGCAGCCTCTCTCTCTCTTTCTCTCTTTCCTCAAACAAGTAGCGCCCGCCGAATAACATGCCGTGCTCGCAGTAAAAAAAAAAGAAAAAAAAAACTAGCTGATATTGGCTCGTTATCGTCGCAACTCGCGCCATGTCGTTATCGCGTCGATATTTTCCCTGTTTTGACGGTAATTTAGAATCGAAAGTCGATTTCTCTCATTTAATTGGAATCCGACGAGATAAACGGAACCGTTTTAGAAATCATGCGAATTGTGCTGTAGCGACATTTGCGTAATTTCAGGTCGATAGTTTATACACGATTGTACGTTTAATTATGTATATATAAAGGGAGTTACGGAGGGAAGGGAGGAGTTTGCCGAAAGATCCGTTCATTATTAAACTTCATTAGTATGCTTCCGATTAATCGCGTTCGTGATACTAATTCTATTTGTTAAAAAATAGAATTAACGGCAACACATTAAACTAAATAATTTATAGCGGCGATTCGATACAAAGAAACAAAAAGATTTATATTTTATTTCTGTTCAATTTAATATCAAATTCATTAATTTAATTTAATATAATATTATTCTATAATAATAAATTAATTATCACATTATAATTCTATTTAATTCTGACTCTTTATATTGAATTCATAAAAACTTTGTGTAAAAATGTAACTTTGTATTGAATTTAAATTTGTAACACGAGTTTTATAATTCTTTCTGTTTTCTGACTTCTCTCGAATTTCTGCATTACAAAACACAATTTTGGACTTCTCGGTCCGAAATTGATTCGATTTTGTCAAAGTGACCGGTCCTTTGAATAAAAAATGCGCGTCCACGATCTAAACTCGGATCAGCCATGTCATGATATTCTCGCAGGAATATTCTCTTCAAAAAGGTGTTCAATTTTATCCCGCTGGCGTTTGTCACGTCACCGAAATTTCCGACAAAGAACCGCAATGAATGGGGAGCGGGAGAAAGTTTCGCGCGCGTTTCGCCGTTCGCATTTTAAGAGGGAACCGCCGATCGCGAACTTGCGTGAAATTGTATCGAAGTTCGCGTCGGGGTGGAGAGAGCGTTGCTCCGAGAAATGGATGCGTTCGTCGTCGTTGCGGGTTTTCGCGCGATGCGGATGCCTGAGGGAGCGCGCGGAGCGGCGGGACAGACAGGTCGTCGCAGGATGCAATTACGGGCATTTAACGAAGTTTCGAGATTAGCCGCGGACGCGACGCGGCGCGACGCGACGCGACGTCGCTAGCTCGCGTTTCATTTAGTTTCGAAATCCATTATCCCTTCGATCCTTCGTCGGCCGCCGCCCTTACCCACCTACCTACCTTACCATCTATCTCCTTCTTCCTCTTCGCGACACCGGGCGTCTCCGGCGAGGCGCCCACCGAGCGTCGTCCCGACTTCGCAAAGGGGATGGCGGCTGGAACATCCGGATGGAGGAAAGTAACGTCGAGAGGACAAGGCGCTATATAGCGAGGCAGGCCGAACTTTCGGCACGTCTCTTCTACGGGTACGCTTAATTACTCTAAACCAAGACCGAAGGAGAAAGGGAGAGAAAGAGTCGGACCAAGTCGGAAGGGTGAGGGTGGCAGGATGGTGGCGGTTGGCCAAAAGAGCTAACCTCGGTGACGGCGGTCAGAGGTCGAGCTTTTAGCGCGAGAAAGCCGCCGTTTCCGCCCTCTCCGTCCAGAACATCGGTGGTTTTTCTCCGCTTTAATTCAGACGTTGTGCGCGCGCAAAATGTTATTCTCCCAACTTCCGGGTATCATCTTCGCGCTGCGGAAACCGGACCGTCGCAACTTGTTCCGCGCGGCGCGGCGGCGGACGGTGCGATCAACGCCATCATTTTTTCGCGACCATTCGCGGAATAATCCTGTCGCGTATATAAATATGTAAGAGAGCACAGACGCTCCGGGTGCGTGAAATGTTTCAACTAAAATTTCCAAAATAAACGCTTTCAAAAAAAAAAAAAAAAGAAAAAAAAAACTGCGTCCCGGCAACTTTTATCGCGGACAGTTTACGTTGAACGTTCTGTTGGTCGGGACATTTATGTGCCGCACTTGTACACTCTTATGTAAATTTGCGCGCGACACAGGATTAACCCGCGAGTAATCGCGTCGCGAGAGTGCGCGTACGTTACACACATGGTGGTGTGTGTGTTGCTCGCCATATGAATGCAACGACGATGTCACACCGTTTGAGCAAGCTTTACGGTATTCTTGGCCGGAGACAGATTCTCAACGACGCGACGCGCGCGCGATCGTTAAGACACTTGCCCTCTTTCAACGTTACACAACCTCCTATTTCAGACTTTTCCTTCGCACGTAAGCGACGTCACATAAGAGGACTCCGACAGTTTTCGAGGTTGAGTGGAAACGATCCGCGATGTAAAAGTTGCTCGACGTGTACCAGGGACGAAAATATTTTTCCCAAATGCGCGCAAAAATATTCGCTCTCTCTGTCTCTCTCTGTTTTGAGTCTTTGAAATATTTATATATATATATATAATGTTTATAATGTCACGTTTAATAAAATTTTACACTAATATTAATATGTTAAGTAGCACATCTGGCTTATATTTAAATTTTAAATTAAATGTTATGGATACCGCAAAAAGATATACACGCAATGATATGATATATGTGCAGTGCGTATAAATAAAGATAAGTTATTTTCTGCAGAATATAAAATTATTTCCGTGTGGAGGATATTAACAGATGTTTTTTATTGATATTATATTTGCGGATACTGTGTGTGAGGATTATTATAGAGACTGAAAAGTAAACAATGCTAATACAATGATAGCAATTGCGCGCCGGAGTATCCCGCCTGCACGTAATTAAAACTTATTATAAATTAACAATGTCACACAATTATCAAAAGAATAATGTACATTTTTTTTTAACGAATGTAAATGTTTAGTTCAATTCACAAATGCGTTTGGACGTTCGTCGTTATTCTTTGACTTTGAGCGCGCAAAACCTTTCATCATCAGTATCCTTGCGATTACAATTAGATTAATATAAAATATTTCATTACTTGTTTACGCTTTCAGAATGCAATTTATGACGTGATATTAAACATCAAACATGGGAAGAGAATATAAATTAGTTTTTCAACGATAAGAAAAAGTATCTTTAATCTTGACGACACCCGGTAGACGCCAACGCGATTTTAATTATCCGTTGAGCTGTCACGGACTCTCTTTCTCTTCTATTATTTAACTTCAATACCAGAAGCTATCGACTTGTCGACCCGAGAAAAATGTCGAGGTGTGCTGAAGTCTATTTCGAGAGCATTCGACACAGACTCGCATATCGTGGAGTTTATCGCGACGACAATAATAGAAGGGTATCTTAGAAAAGACACGGTGCGAAATATCTATAAAAGCAAAATAAATAAGGAAACTATATGTGTTTTTATATACAATAGACCAGCACCGCGGAAGAAATCGATAATAAACCGTTAATAAAACAGTTGTTTCCCAAAAGCGGGAGAATTAAAGCCAAACTGTTCGGCTAATGGATGCTAGGATAACTTTAGTTTACAATCTCGCGAAAGCCTTTAATAATACCAACTTATGCATAATTGATTTCCAATTTATGTATCTTCTTTATGCTCACTATACATTACTCGACGATTCTCTCTTATCTCGCGTTAATACAACGTCGCAACACAGATGTAAATCTATCACAGCTGAAAGTTTATCTACTACGACGGGGGGGAGGAGGAAGCGCCACGTTCTACGATTAACTTCGCGATCGGTTCCCCGAAATAATTGCCGCCGATCGGAGGAAATGGAGCGGCCAAAGTGGTAGTTCGTTATTTAAGTTCGGTTCAACGTCCGGCCGCGCGAGGAGGTTACTTAGACGGCGGTGCACCGTCGGAGGAGAGAATCTCGGGGAAAACTATCGGTGCGGCTCCGAAGTCAGATATAATTACGCGGGTAACAGACACGCGCGCGTTTCCGAGTAACTTCCACCATCGCGCGGATATACTGGTTTGCAGCCGGAAGATCAACGGTCGTCAGATGCAAAATTGACGACCGGACGATCGAAGTTATATATGTAAATATCGGCATCAGATGTTTCGCCACTACGCTATGGATGGAAATCCAGGCTGCACATCCTCCGCAATTATAAATACGTAATTCCGTTCGGAGAGTCTTGACCGATGCGGGAATCCGCTGCGCTGCGGAAAGCTCGCCGCTGCGCGTGCTACTACTTTTTTTTTCATCAAAGTGCCAAGATTGTGAAAAAAAATTCGGGCGCGCGGAGTTTCTCTGTTAATTTATCTTCCTTCCGAAGTTTCACCGCGGAATAAAGGGAAGGAGCAATTAACAGAGATATATATGTATAAAGTGGTCAAAATGTATATAATATACATTTATATATAACCGGTTCGAAATAATAGCGCCGAGGTTTACACGCCCCAAAGACGGAGAACAATGTTTTTGACGGGTCAAGCTACCGTGTGCGCGCACCTTTCGCCCGCCGCCGTGTCGAGCGGTAATTAAGGACTCCCGAGGATACAATCCTCCAAGTTCCAATTACTTTAGCACTCGCGCCAAAGCCGGAGCGAAGCGCGCGCGACGACAGATGCATGCGATCGATACGCAAGCGGAATAGTCTGTCGCTCTCGGCAAGAGTCTCTTGCACATGAACGTTGCGCTTAATATTGCACGACGCGACCGAAAGACGGCGGAGTATCGATCGCGCTAAAATGTTTAAAAGTCGGTAAGCGTGATTCAAATATTTAAAATCCCCCTCGCGCGCGCGCACTGTCGCTTGCAGAATTTTTTTCTGTCTTCGTCGCGCCGACGCGCACACAGTTATGTTACACACCGGCTAAACGTCCGTCGCGCTTTTTTTTTCGGCGAAACATCCCCCGGCGATTGCGGGCATTCTGCGAATGAAACGTTAATAGCGCGAGAGTTCTTCCCTTATTCTCGACGGTGCGAAGTCCCGGCGACGACGACGACGACGACGCTAGAAAATTTCCGCTTCCACACGGCGGACAAACTTTCGTGCCGGATACGCGACGGAAGAGGGGGATGGAATGCCAAAAAGGACGCGCACAACCCCTCTTACTGACTCTCTCTCCCTCTCCTTCCCTTTTGCCTTTTTCCCCTTTGCGCACGGTGCATCTGTATACACACACCGAGGGTGCGCCCAGTGTGCACCCTCACTAATGCAAAACCCATAATTATCGCGGCGCAAACCCTAAAGCGATGTTCCATTAACCGCAAATGGCTCTCTCCGAATTTCTATTTCAGACTGGAACTCCGCGCTATTTATCATTCTGAACGGTACGAAGGAGGAGCACTTGGACATGCTGGACGGTGGTATTATTCAGCGATTACTTGAGGAAAAATGGAAGACCTTCGCGCAAGTAAGTGCGTCCACGTGATGGCGTTCCCGCTCGTTTCTCGCTGAATTATAAGATGCTGCTACACCACACCGAGAGTTTTTTTTTTTTTTTTGTCATTCTCTTTTTCTTCCTCCGCTTTTGTGCCGCCCGACTTCGCGACGACGCGCGGCAAACTCGAACATTTCGCGTTCGTGTGTATTATATACACGACGAGATTCAATTCCGATCTCGTTTCCGTATCTTAAATTTTATAACAGAGCTTATAATCCATTGGCACAAAAGGAGCGAAACGCGGCGGCGCTTTTCTTTTCCCGGGGCAAGACAGATCGAATATTGCACATCCGGCGGGAAAGAAAAAATTTTCTATACGATCGGCTTTCTGTACGCTAAGGAGCTGAAATTGCCTCATTCTTCGTGACATTACGATATTCAGGATTTATCTTGTACCTTCACCACCAGATACAGGCAACTCCTTTCGGCGTGTAACTCTATTGGCTATTCATAGAACTACCCGCGACTTACATCGAACAAAAGAGGGAATTTCTTTTCTCCTCGTGTACCGTGCATAACTCAATGCGCAAAACGGAAGTTGCGCGTCTTCTTTGGTTCTTTATTTTTTTACTTATAATAAAAATACGCATACTTATAATAAAAATATTAGTTAATATAATAAATATAAATTTTTTGTTGCATCAAATAAGTTCTTAATTTGATTAGACAAAATATTTGGTTGAAATAAATAAAAATACTAGTTAATATGACTAAATTTTTTGTGGCATGTGATGTGTGTGTGTGAGCTTCACCGGCGTAATAATTAAATGATTAGTCTCCGAATAAGATGACACTTTTTTAAATGATTTTATCTATCGATTTCAGGACAAGATTTCTTTTTCTAAAACTTAACAAATGTGTTATTAGAAGCGCGCGTGTGAGCAAGATACATATATATGTGTACATTGCATGTCTCTGCGCGATATCAGGAGGAAAAATTATTCCGTTCAATCTCATTCCCGAGGAGACGGAAATTCTCTGTGATATTAAAAAGATCGTAAATAGATTTCTTATTAAATAATCGAAGATCGCGAGCGATTAAAGCTTGCTTGGGGATTTTGTCGTGTTTTATCGGACGATGTTTCACTCTACACTCGAACGATAATTTTAGACAAATCAAGCAATATATTTTTGGAATAACTTCACGCGGCCATTTCCCGAGGAGGAAAATATCGGCTTACATCGCGAAAAGCAGCTCACACCGTTACGTGTCGCGATGCGCTTTTCCTGGCACCGTACTTGTATATCTTTTATGTAGGCGATGACACGAGCCGCCTGGGCACAAATATCGATAAATAATACGTTACAAAGCTGCTTAAGTCACGAGAGAGAGAGAGAGAAAGATCAAATGTTATATAACATCGTCGAACAGCTTGGCTCTCTTATCGTCGCGAGCGCACAAATTTTTAAACTTTTAATTTTTTATCAAAATCGTTATACTCGCCTCGCAAACGGCGATTTTGGAAAATTGCGAAATGAATGTTTGACGAAATAAAGTAGTGATTAAATTTTCACGCGAGTTTGACGCAGACGCGTCTATTAATTCGGAATATTGTGTTGGCCATATCCTCTTTCTTTTTTATTTTTCTCTTCCTCTTTTTCTCTTTCTCATCTTCCATCTGCCTGTCGAGTGACTTGGAACGATTAACACCGGAGGCCGACCGGTCGAGTGACGTCGATGGGGCTTCCGGCGATGGCGGTATAATTGCGCCGGTTATTTCAAGTCACCCCCGTCGCGAGGCCATGGTGGCTCAGTGATTTCGAAACGATGGCTATCGAAGTTATACGGGCGGGCTGATTGCAATTACGATCGCATCGCAAACGAGCTTTCGTACGGCACGCCGAAAGCTTCGCCGGCGACCATCGACAGAGAAACAGAGAGGAAGAGAGAGAAGGGAGGCATAGACGCGAAGCACCCGCCGCGCGTATCGCGCATATTATAACCGGCCTCGCGTAACGTCCCATTTATTGCACTAATCACGGACCACACTCGGACCGCATGTAGACTACAATATGCAGTAGTATTACTGTAGCCCGGGATTCGGGCTATGATTTTCCTATTATCGGATCATAGCGCCGGAGTCAATCCGAGAGAGCACTTCGTTAGAACGATTTTATCCGTTTAGCGCAACGCGCACAACAGCGGCCGCTTTGCAAAGCGGGCGGGACGCGCGGCAGATAAAACGAGAGACGTTAAACGTCGCGTTGAGCAATTGGATTATCGCCGCCGATATAATAACATGACGCGACGCGACGCGTAACACGGGGAATTTTCCGACGACGATAGAGGGGAGGCGAGAAAGATGATTACGTTCCGCGGCATGTGCGCGCGCTCTCAAAAAAGTTTTATTACATCAATCACATATGTGTACACACTCCGATGTCTCACTTCTTCGTGTGAATAGATATACAAGCGCGTCGGATATAAGAATACGCCGTTCTATATCGAACTTCGCAAAATACATCTCGGAAATAGAAATGCGCGCTGAACCGCAGCAATTTCCGCTGCTACTCTAATCTATCGCGATAACGAACGTATAGACGTGCCAACTGATTCGCGGAAAAAGCAGCGCGAGAAAACCAACGAGACGCGAACCAAACATCCGATATAGATTTTTTTTTTTTCGAATTAAATTTAATTCGAATTATATATAATTTGTTCTCGTCAATTTACACACACACACACACACCATCTAAGAGAAAAATAAAATTCCCTGAGAAATCGAGAAATCCTTTCGTACATACATTCGTCGAAAGTTTTCATCCCTCGGAGCTTAGCCCGGCGGGACCCCCGGGCGATATTTTCGAGATCGGCCTTGTATATTACCGTCTGCGAAAAACTTTGCTCTTACGTTCCGGGCAATCGATGCGCGCCGCCAAGTTGTGCGCCGACACGAAAAGTGCACGAGACGCGGCACATTTATATCTGTTTCTATGCTTTTTTTTTGAAAAGGCGCAGTTCAGGAACCGACTGATTATCCTGGTGCTCCACCTGGTCTGCCTGTCCCTAGCCGTCTACAGCAGACCCGCGGACATGGATCCCTTGCCGTTGCAGATGCCCACGGAGATAACGGACATCGTCCGCACCTCCGCCGAGGTCTTCACCATGATAGGCGTGCTGTTCTACATTCTGTTGCAGTTGGGCGGGGAGATGATCAACGTCGGTCCGCTGTCGTTTCTGAAGCAACTGGTAGGTTGGACTGAAAATTCTTTTTTCCGTCACCCCGCGGATGACCTCGCCGATGCGCTCGCAGGGACGTTCGTTTCGCCGCTCCGGTTTCGCGAAGAATCACGGAGGGGCAGTGAACTCACTTGAAAATAAACATCGGAATAAACGATGCGAATTAATATATTTATAGCTTAGAAAATATACGCTCAAATAGAGAAAAATGTAAAACAAAAGCTTAGAAAAGAAATAATTTTTAAATCTCTGAAATGTGATGTAGTTTTCTTTTACACGTTTCGTCGAGAAAAATCATTCTGTAAAGACTCTATTCGATCCGTATAAAAAACTGCGATTACCGCGCGTAAAAAAGAAAAAAAATTTGCAATCGATAATGAACGATTCGATAAAGAATCAGGTGTCTCTCTCTCTTCGTTCGGAGGTCACGAACGGTGGCATCTATTTCTCTCGATCGATTATGTAATGTGACTCGGGGCCCGTTGGGTAAGCGTAAACGCTCCTGCTTCGCTCCGGCTGCGTCATCGTTGTTGTCGTTTCTACCGATCGCGAAATGTCCCGTTGTTTCGTGATGGCTCGCGATGTCGATACTCGACGGTGCAATTTCGGTGCGGCAACGCTCCGGCTAAGTGCAGCCGGTTGCGCAAATCCCGAGGCTAGTGAACTGTAACGGATCACGACGGATGCGCGCGGCGAGATGTATATTCCGCCGGAGGAAGCTGCGGCACTAATCTTTCACGCATTAATGAGCCCGGAGAATAAGAGAAAGATGGGTCGATGATTGCGATGGGGCAGCATTACGTATAGCGGTATAAAGCAACAGCGCGCGGTTATTAACGATCAGACTCTCTTCCTTTCCCGTCTCTTTTCCTTATCAACTTTCTTAACTTGTAAGAGATAAGAGAGGGACGCCCTGTTACGCGGTGTATCAAGAAATTCTCGAGGCATTTAATTAAATTACAGAAAAGAGATGACTTAATTTTTGTTTGAGTTTCTTTTTTACGCTTCTCTGTGCGTTTGTGTGACGCAAGTAAATTAAAATTTAATATTAAACGCGATAGAAAATAATTATATGTATATATATATGTATATATAGCCGCTCTCTCTCCTCTTTTATGAGAATCTTCGTTTTTACAGAAGAATATGAACGTTTATTTTTACACGGCGAAATCTCGTATCTCTTATATATCCCTTACGCGAAATTAGCGCCGCTACATCGGATTTAATAATTGAATTGTTTCGCGCGATATTGCGTTCACAGAGTGGGACTCTGCGAAGGTAGAAAAATGGAACCTCAGGAAAGGCACTCTGTCGCATGATTGATTACGTTGAGAGCATTTTTCGGCGGAGTCGATATTTCGTGTATACGTTTTCGATAGTAAAAAGATGGATTCTCTTTCCCACCGACACGGGCGGGATATAAACATACGGTTGCGCGTACAAATTGCTAATTAAAATCTTCTCTCTCTCTCTTTTCGCGAGAAAAATTTTATTTTTTAATTTGTGAAAAACAAAACCGAGCCGATGTGTGCGCGCGTGTGTAGAAAAAAAAATATACATATAAACATTACTGTCCGTATATTTTCCCAAGTATTTTTCGAGGAATTTTCGCGGAAGTGTAGAAAAAAATATCGGCGCATTAGCGTGCCTATCGGTTATCTATCCACATCTATCAATTAGAAGAGAATATACATACACATATATCGTTAGTTATTGCTCGCGCTCTCGCGATCAATAGCGCACACGTACGCGTATACATACATTTGTACAAAAATATATACACACACGCACGCACGCACGCACGCTCCAACGGCACAATCGGTACGACATAAGCTATATCGTTGCATTATTAAACGCGAGTTTCAGTTTGAGCGCGCGCTTCGATTTGCGGGTAATTAATACCGGTGACAATTCAAAAACGTTAACGCGCGCCGCGCGCCACCGGCCCGCGCGGAGTCTCTCGTCGTCGCACAATGTGTAATTTGCCCGACTAAATGGGCAAAATGTTTTATCTGATCGCGCGTAGAAATAAATATAAATGTTGCGCACATACACACGCGCGCGTAGACTCTCTCAAAGGAAATTTCAACAGATATGAGACACGTATACATCGCGCACGTGTGTAATATTTTTTCACGAGAAAAAAAATGGATTAGCTGTTTAGTCACGCACGGGTAAGTGTTTTTGAAATTCAGATGTAGAGAACACTTTTCAATAGCGGATGACATGTAGAAAATATTTTCATCCGCATCACACGCGCCGAGCAAAGAGTGTTGGCAAAAAGGCTTGTTTTTTTCGCCCAATTTTTGGACCTTCAAACTTTTTTTTATGCCAAATATGATAGAACATTAATCCCAGAGAAAATTTAAGATGAGCATAGGCACGATTACGAAGATATGAAGGGGCGTTTCGAGCAGGAATAAGATTTTTCTATGCAAACATCATAATATCGCATATCGATATATATATCGCATATCGAGATATATCGCAAATCGATATATATCGCAAATCGATATATATCGCAAATCGATATATATCGCAAATCGATATATATCGCATATCGATATAT
>QVOA01015148.1:0-98990 GCA_014825685.1 Pseudomyrmex cubaensis
TTTCGAGATTGCGCGCGCGACGAATCCCGCCTCGTACGAGAGAGAAAGAGAGCTCTGCATTCTCGATCGCGATTTTTCGACTTGCCCGCCGGCGGTTGCTTTAACTGTGTTCATCTAAGTACGAAGTCGAGTGCGATTACTATTGTCTGCGCGACCTGGAATAGTCAAGGGCGCGCGCCTACTTGGCAAAGCAATATTGTATTCGAAAGAGAGCGCCGCTCAGCAAGGCTCACGCCCGCGGTAAGGCTCCGAGGACCCTCATGAGAGATAAAGGCTTGCATATACTTACTGAGTATGTGTACGCTGCAGTTTCTACGAGCTGCTGAAATTTTGTCCGTCGCTTAATAAGATCGCCCCTCGTCTCGATGCCTGCATCGATGCGTTATTTGGAGTTTTGTTGTGCATTGCGTAATTGCATACGTTTCCCGACAAGTAAAAGCCATTTCCTGATGAAAAAGCTCGTACTTGTACGTTTTAATCTTAATTTTCTCTATCGAAACGAATTGCGGAATAAACTACATTTGCAATATGTTGACAACTATTAATTACATTTTATTAGTTTACTTTATCTTCGTATATTTCGTCGAAATCATATTAATTTGTTGCAACAATATTTATCGCGCTCTAGTAATTTTCATCGTGCATTTAATTGTCTCGTGAACGTTTGCAGGAGAAAAACGTATATCGGAGTGCTTAGTGCGACATCGCGAAGGCAACGACAATTTCAAAACTACGACATTAAGTACACTGTGAGCGCACAGCCAAAGGCGCTGGAACGGCCCTCTCGTGTTCATTGTTTCGTCGTCCGCATCCCCCGCCAGCCGAATTCCTTGTCCCTCTTTCCGTCGTGCCCGCCAACTCCCGTCAGATCTCTTTCGGAGGCCGACCGGCCGTGCCTCTCTCGTCTGCGCTCTCTCGTCTCATCGCCTGCCGGCACCACAGTGACTTTCAGAGCGAGGGGCTCATTTTCATTAAGAATTAAAGTTGAAGTCCGAGGGAAAAAAGTTTCTATTCGCCTTTTCCATGCAAATGAGATCGCGCTATCTCGCGCCCGCTCGAAAACTATCTCGATTTCAGCTAATGCGGAACCGCGAAGATCCACCGTGAGATAAAAAACTTTCCCGGAGATCTCTCGGGGGGGTTATCCCGGACTTGAATCATTAGCTAGCGAATCACCGCCGTCGGGATACGAGCACTCCTTTTTCTTGATTAACCGAATGAAATAAATTAATCCGCTATCGTCGAGAGCGAAATTCCTCGTCGCTCGGATAATAATTATTTAGGGATGAACGACTTGCGCGGAGCTGACAGCGATGATCGATAAATGACTTTGTGTGACTTGGTTTCTCAAGTGCTCTAAGATTTTTCACGTTGTGTGTCAGATCACGCGACAATTGTGAATATCTCAGGTAACGCGGCGAAAGTTAATTAACTCGCTTAACGGAACAAAACGCGGATATCGACACTCGCACTGGCAACACTCGCGGAACAATCAGAATGGGATTTAAGCTCGCGCGGCGCTTGCGTAGCTCTGCGCCATGTATTTCCTCATTTCAGCGTCGTCTGTAACGCCGATAATTAAGCGACTGCTCTAATGAATCCCTATTCGCATGACTAATTTGCGCGATAAACTGACTAAATAATAATCCGCGATATTTCTCCCCGGGGGAAAGCCTGCAGCGCGGTCGGTCGGTTGCACCACATTGTGAAATATATCGGCGAAGCATATTGTCGAAGTGCTCTCATATCAGACTACCTACTAATTTGATAGATCGACGTATCCAATATGTCTCTTCAATAAGATGATCCTCGTTATATAAATGTTGTTTCCAAGTGGTATAACATACTTATATATTTCTTGCCAAATTGCGCGTCCTATATATACGAAGCAGCTATAATTCTGTTTTTTTTTCTTAATTACATATGTGAAAAAAATATTTGTGTATTACACGTACATAAACAGCAATTTTAAAGAAAATTAAAAAGTCAGTTATTGCCGTGCTATTGACTTGTAAAGCTGCATGTCACACATCAACAAGCTGTTCTCTGTTGAACAATCGAATGTGGATCTGTAAGAACGCGAGAACCACGCGTCGAGTTTGACTCCAAAGGTCGCGTCAGCGGTTAATTAACTCTCAACCGCGGCGACGCAACGCGGGACAAAGCGGACGCGAATTGATGCGGCGCTATACTTTAACGTTGATATTTTTCTACGCGCGTGATTCCCGCGGCCCCGACAAAACGACCTCATTCATCCGGTCCATTAGCCTTGAGTGCGAGCATATTTTTCGACGAATTCCGAAAGCGTCCCCGGATGCGCGCACCCGCTTCCGCCGCCCCGAAATGAGAGACCGTGACCATCGACGTAGCGCATTTTGTTAATTGAAATCGTTTCATCGATCACAAGCAACAAACGGTCCCTTTACGCAATGAGATAACTGGAGGGAGGGAAGAGTTGCGCTCTGACCGGTGGACGAGAAGGGAGGCGGGCACGGGAAATACTCCGTGGCTCTCAGTGTGGTATGCGAGGGGGTTGAACATCGAGGGGTGGACTTTAAGCTTGTGACAAATGCTCCGGCGTCACGAATCGTTTTCCTAGGCGTCGTATAAATTAATAATTACCCGGCGTCGCCATTACCGGAATTAATGCCGCTGATATTATGCCGGTTGTTTTACCGATAATTCACCGCGAACGTTGTGATACACTCTGATCAGAAAAATCGTAGGACCGAAGCGCGGCACAAGTTTTGTCCCGTCTGGTGTGCGTTCGCGATCGCCGACCGATTAGACGTGACGAATTTTCGGGTGGGTTTTCGCGAGCTCCTTGATTAAATCGGAGCGGACGGGTTTTTGACGGACGATTCGACGCGCGACTCGCCCGCCGCACCCGCCGGTTATTTAATATTCGTCCGGCGCGAGGTGTCAATAAAATAACGATCTCCCATCAGGGTGTCACGAGAGACGAGATAAATATGGGTATTTGTGCGCGGCAGATAATGCAAACAAACCCACGGTGAGTTATGTTTCCCGCTGTATATACGGTTTGTCCGCAATTGCGATACGCTCCCCGTTAAATTTGCTTTGAATTACCGCCGATAGTGCGACACGGTCTGGGTTATTATTAGTCCGTGATTCGCGTACGGTCCATTAACATGACCTTGCGCGATCGACGTTTTCGATCCCAATCGAAGCTTCTTCTCGTAAATCCCCAGTCGGGATTTCGCGACACTTTTGCGATATATTATCTGTACTAGTGTCTCTACAAACGAACACTTTGCTCTTCCGTTTTCGATATAGAATTTCGATCAACGAGATATCTTTCTTTTTTTTTTTTAGATTAAAATCTTTTAAATCTTTATCACAAGTTCACGTTAATTTTAACGAGAAAAGGGAAGAAAAGAAATAAGGTGAAAAATTGCAAGAGTTTTAAAGGATTTTACAAGATTTTATGTACGTATGAAACCATTTTTCTCGAACTTCTCAGAATAGCTTAATTTACATCACACGATATATCATTATAATAATCGCTAAGAGAATCCCGACTACTGCTTTACTACTGCTCGCTTCCTTCGGCCGACCGACTGAGAATTTAACGTGGCGCTATATCACGATGCGAACTCAACTCGAGCGCGTACGTAGAGGTATAGGCGATACCCACTAAGACGTCATGATACACATCGAGCTCGATGTCTTGACAGTGGGGAGCAGGATGATCTTACGATCCACGATGTCAAGTGATTACAGCTATTTTGTGCCACTTGTACTTATTAGGGGTGATACGCCGGTCCGGGCGGCCATTATGAGTGCCATCTGAATCTCGGCCTCTTGAATGCCTCCATTTACCATTAAGCACATTACTATTATCCTATCACGCGCTCACTCGGCCAAAGGGACTTCTTTGGTTTGGCCATGATGCACGAAGCCATTTGTGCAAAGTGGCCGTTCATTACTAAATTATGCCGGTTTTATAGCATTACATTAAACCCAGCCTCGTCGAGAAGAGCCGGTAGGTACCGGCCTTCGAAAAAACTCGCGTCGCGAGACGGGGGTTACTCGTACGAGTTTTCGCCGTTCTGATTTTTTTCTTCTTTTCTCTTTCTCTCTTTTTCTTTTTCTCTTTCTCTTATTCCCTCTTTCCCCCCTTCCTCGGTTTCCCCTCTTTACTTTCCGCGTAAGCGCATCAAGCATACTATGGACTCCCGAGCGTTTGTTTCAAGCGCGCGGCCACTTAGCTTCCTCCTCTAATAACCGCAACACTGTTACCGACAGTCGTGTCTGTAATGCGCATATAATTAATGATAATAATGCGGCCGCGAGCGGCCGACTACATCGCTCCGCCTGGTTTTTGTCCGTTGCACGATACGCTCCATAATGAACCACCAAAGATGTCAGAACCAGTTCTGTATCTGCTTTCGGGTCGCAACATCGGCCGGACGTATACGTGTCTGTTGGATTACCAATGTGAGCGTTCGCCCGCGATTCAGCCAACGCGTTATGAACACTATATAGTCGTCGAGTTGTCGCTGAAGAATATATATAGCTCTTTGGTACACAAGCGTTGGAAGGGAAACGCTGTATCCATCTCGAATCAAGATTGGCATTAATCGCCAAAACTTTAAAAATTGTTTTCTTTCTTACATATTTATATATTAATATATTGTACGTCCACATATACGATAAGTAAATAAATGAATAAATAGATAAATAAATTTTTTGTAAGCGAGAATCACGCTGATGATTTAAATTTAAGACTCAGAAGTTTTCAAAGTTATCCTGGAAATTTGAATTACCAGAGTGGACATTATACTAGATTAGTATTCAATGAGAAAGCAACACACATAAATACAATTCTCGTACTTTTCTACTTTCATGTTTTTTTTTTTTTTTTTTATCTGGTTTACAAGTCTAAAAACTGGTGTTTTTTTGAAATGCCGTTTTACGACTCGCTCTCTTATTACGTTCCTCTCTTTTCGATTGTAATCTAGTAGATTGTAATCTAGGCAGCAAGCACTGCCTGCGGAGAGCGGCGCGCGATACACTCGGGACACACGCGTATTCGTAACAGCGCGTACACTCAATATTTCCATTCGCTTCGAACGTTTCACTTACGAGACGAGACGATCGCGCTGGGACCGTCGAATTTTTCGTGCTGCCGGCACACAGCGTGTGCGATGCTCGTGCCGCAGGATGCTTTGGGTACAAAACACGTGTCGGTAATTCAGCACAAACAGTCGCCATATAACTTTTATTTGCAAGATCGACGAGTAGCCTGATTGCAATCAGGCAAACGTGACCGAAAAATCCCGACGTGCGTTTTATATGGAGACCCAGTTTCGCCAGCGGCGACGCACTTTATTTCCTCCCTTTTCTCTACGGCTTTATATCGCGTAATACATACTTTATGCCGCGGTATTAAGGGGTGCCCGTTCCCTCTCTCTCCCTCTCTTTCTCTCTCTTCCTCTTCTTCTCTCGCCCTCACTGACACGTACGACCGACTCGTATTTGAATACGGGCTGTCCGCCGAAGATAACCAACGGCCTAGCTGACCGTCCCCTCGCACCCTGACGACCGCAGCGTCCGCCGGGGGGTGCGCAGCGATGATCCAGCGGCTTTTAATAATATTTCCGAATTTTTTTTTCCTGACTCACTACGCCGCGGCTCATAGACGATTCTCTGTGACATTTTTTTTGGCGCGGTACTCTAATCCCAAAGTATTGCGCTCTTTTTGAAAGCGATTTGTGAAATATAAATAGACGGTAGCGCATCGAAATGACTTTTGCTTGTGTCGCGCGGGTTCAGCTCTCGTGCAGGAATGCTTGAATTTTTTCGCTTGTCCCGGATCGTATCCTTTGCACGGCCCTCTTTCCATTTTGCCCGGCCCTCGCGAAAAACTAAGTGAAATATGTCCGCCATCTGTCAGCATAACAGTCTAAGCTGATTATCACTGCTATCGCGTGTATACGTGTGTATATGTATTAATTGTAAATGTATTTTTGTTTTCTTCTTCGTACACATCAAATAAGCCTTTTCTTTGTGCAAAACAAAAAGCTCAACGATGTTGATTAAATTCTGGTTTTTTTTCTTCGTAAGCCGCAGAGAGACGCTATTTCTGTTGCGCTGAGACTAAATTTTACAATACACAAATGAGAATTCATAAACGCCAATCTCGATACAAAAATAGTCGGTCGTTTCCCAATCATTGCTGCGTTGCAGCATTTGAGAATATGCAAATAATTCAATAATCTGCGAACATTTTTATTCCATACACACACACACACACACACACACACACACACACTCGGGTTTAATAAACCGACAAAACAGATTTTATCATTTGCAATCATACGGCGAGCGCTTCCGTTCGCTATAGGATTTAATTCTGCTCTGGAAAAATTCTCATACTCAGGACGCGCGCGCGGCGTAATAGCGTTACAGAATGAGCGGCGTCGTACTTACATCAGGATCTCGATTATTTTCAGTCCCACGAGACAAGCTCGATGTCAATCAATAAAATATTCGATTCAAAGGGAATCTATCGTGCTATCGCGCGCACCGCCGCGAATATAAAAATTTGTCCGCTACTGATATAAAGTTGGCTCGATTAAAAATGTAGTTGCAGGAAATGTAAACTTTTATTTTGGGGAAAAAAATTGTAATTCTCGCAACAAATCTCACCGGTCGTTTTACATGTATTTCGCTTACGGCTGAGCAAATATTTATTCATCGAATCTAATTTTTCTGATAAGATGCAATCGCGCAAAATATTCATTCTGCATTTTCTTTCGCTATCAATCGCGCTATTGGTTATTTTAATGTGATGCGATATTAAAATCTCGAAAATGTTTGTCTTCTTACAACACACTACCACTAACTGTCACTTGACGTTATCGCATTTCAATGCACGTTTTATATTTAACAGTCACGTGAGGCAGAAAGTTAGATCATCGGTAAATTTGCGGCATTGATAACTGAGTTAATGTACATGTGAAAATATTTACGATATATTTGCGCCATATGACTGTAATAAAATTCTGGCTTTTTCTCGATACTACACATTTATTAGGACACATTTTATTATACCGCGGGAATGTTTATTATGTGCTACGTATAATTTACAGAAAAAATTGATTATTTATCGTAATTTCGCAACATGTTGCTCCTGCTCATCGCGTTATCTTTTTTTTTTTTTTATTGTGTTTACCGCACAATGTAAGAATAAGATGGGGCGCATGTTGCATTCGGGGGTTGCGACCACAATGCGGTTCGCTGCAAACGACTTTTTGCACACAGTCTGCCAACCGCTTCATTATCCCCAAAACTACAGAAAGGCGTACATATGATCGTTTCATTCGCATACAAAGTGAGCCTCCGCGTTCTTATGGTTATTTATCGAGCCGTCGACCCGCGGAAAGCCCAGGTAGGGGTGCTCGCCAACAAAGGAAAAAAAAGCGTTGCGTATGTGTGGCGCGGGTCGCCGCCATTTCTGATTGAATCCAGGCTTGGAGCTTATATTTTGTCATCCATTGGCGCCGTCGGCGGCGTGAGTGCAGCTAAAAGAGTCGAAACGGCGACAGCGGGGTGCAGTAAGGGGTGCAGAAGGGGGCCGTTCGGGGAGTGAGCGCGCTTCGAATCGAGTGGGGACTGTTTGCCAACGCGAATTTTAAAATCACGAATTTTTAAAAAGCACCCCGCGGCCAGATTCTCTCCGCTAACGCGGTTACGTAGTCTCGATGCGAGAGTATATACGTATATCTATATGTACATATATATATATATAGATATATCTATATCTACATATATATCTACACACCGTTGCCGCACTATACGCATTTATCCTGCATATCTGTAAATGCATTGAGCTACACCGGTCCCTCTACCGAAAAATTTGATCATTTTTCACCTTTCTTCTTCCATACCCTATCGAAATACTAGCGCAGAATGCCTTCGTGTATATATCGTTTGCTTTTACTTCTCGCCCTGTTGCTGCTAAATTATCTTTTAAATTTTTTCAGACATCTATGTAATATTTGAGAATGTGTGTAATGCGTATATGTGTGTGCAATTTTAAGAAAATATTTTTTATGCGAGATTTTTATAAAATATAAAAATATATGCATTTTTTCGCAAGATTGTGTGTGTGTGTGTGTGTACAAGAAAAGTGTTTTAACACTGGGTAAATAGTTCAGTGTTACGTTATTTATTTTCAACTTTTCGCCAAGTTACACGAGAAAATGTTACATGTGGTAGAAAATTTCTTCATTGACAAAAAAGATGAGTTTTATTCCATTTTTCTCTACGGTAGTAAAGTTTATCATAGCCGTACGATTAGTCATTTTGTGTTACGCATTGTTTGTTTCACACAAAGAACGGTGTTCTATATTCATAAAAATAATTACTGTTTACTAAGTAATTAACGTGTATGTGTATACCATGTGTGTGTGTGTGTGTGCGTGTGCATGTGTGTGTGTGTGCAAAGAGAGAAATATATATATTGGGGGAAGAGAGAGAGAGAGAAAGCGCGTGAATATTTAGCAACAGGCGCTTCGGCGAAATACGCTTCACGTATTCGCGGAGGTTCCACTTTATTCGCGAGACAGCTCTATTTTTTATTCGCAAATAAATGTGTCCCCCTAAAAATAATATTTAACGTTCACGTAATGTGGAGCCCGCGGGACGGATGCGCGAGGAAGGTATATTTTGACAGCGTTGTACCGGCGCAATGTTTTTCTTCCCTTCGAGCAACATGGACGCGCGTTGAACTTTGTATTCCGCGCGAGGAGAAAATGATTAAAAACCTCACGGACTATTTATGTTTCGTGCCATCATCCAATTTCGGAATTCGAAGGTAACTGCATAACACTCCGGAATCTGCCGCCGTTTTTGCCAATAAGAAAATTGTGAGCATCGACAGCTTAACGAGTTTGAAATTTATATTTATTTTCGGAGTATGATCTTCCGGCGGAAAAAAAAAAATAAAGAATATCGAAAATAAACAGAAAAAAGAGAAAGAGAAATTTACAATTGTCATCACAATGTCATGACCTGTAGTTTATTTTTTTTTTTTTTTTTTTTTTTCTTTTTGTAGTTTAAATTTTTCTTGCATTATATAATTGCTAATATACAACGATGATAAATCAAAAAATCATGACATATCCTACTGTGTCTGTAACTGCGAGAAAACTCAACGGCCACGTGGATGAGTAGGCGGAAAGTTTGGCCACTTCGCACCCCCCATTGGTATCGATTCTCGAGGTCAAGCACATACATAATCTTACCACCACACGCATAATCCCGCATGCATGTGCACCAGTACACACGCGTTTTGTAAAGGACCCGCGCGCAAGGAGGGGATAGAGAGTGGGTTCCATGTACATGCATATATTCCTGCATAAATATATTAGGCCGACGAATACGTTTCGACCGATGGGATTCGAGAGGGAGAGGACGAGAAAGAGAGAGAGAGAGAAGGACAGAAAACGGGTAGGCCGAGACGGAGGAGCGATGAGATCGCCGCATATGAAAGTATCTATGAAGGTACTTTGAATTTTATATCCCGCGCCGCGAGGCGGTCAACATTTAAATGAGCCGATCGATCGGCATTACCTTGGGATATGACGCGGGGACGTTGAAGAGGCGCGTGGCACTCGAGAGGGACGCGCGCGATACGGTTCTCGATCTGAATCTGCGGAATCCCACCCGAAGGAACATAGAGTCTTCCTCGAGAAATCGAACGGTCCACCCACTTATTAGAGACGATGGACGAAATACGAGTCTCATTATACAAGGGACGACAAGTTCGTTAAAGCGATTCTTCTTCCTCGCACAATACCCCGCGCGTCTTATAAAATTCCTTCGGCGATGTTGCGAACAATATGTAACTTCGCGATAGTGTTTATAACGTTCATTACATGTGTGAAAAAAAAAAAAAAAAACAATTTTAAAAGTCTGCACATTCGCGATGTTCGAGATGAAGCATGTTGACAAAGCACGCTGAGAAGAAAATAGAAATTTTGTTAGCACAATCGACGTGCAGTTGATAAAAAAAAAAAAAAGTGTTAAGTTTATGCTTCGAATCCTTGCTTTATGCAGATATATTCGCCCCGGTATATTGTAAATACATTTCGTCGGGTGAGAAAAGGTGAGAGAGGCGAGCAAGACCTTCTGGTCTCTCTGTGTACCGTAAGAGCGTATAAAGTGGGCAGCTTCCGAGTTTCCAATAATCTGGCCTGGAAACGCGATTTATACGAAACGGTAAACTTAATAACGCAATTTCGCGAGGGTACGCGGCCCGCTGACGGAGAACGGCCGAACAATTTAAATAAACAAATTATAAATATTCGCTCGCGCGAAACCACCTCAGCATGAATAATCATTACGTCGTAGATGGGAGGCAAGGCACTGCCGATTCGATTGATTAAATTTTTAATAATTCATTTGCATTCGACCGGCATACCTCCGCCTCCGCACTTTCTCAGTATATCTCTCTCGCTCTCTTTTCCCTTTTTCCCTTTCTCTCGCTTTCTTTCTCTCTCTTGCTCCATTCTCTCATCGTTGGAAAGAAAGAGAAGAAAAGAAGGGAGAAAAGAGAGAGAGGCCCGCGATCCCTTTAATATATTTTTAAATTACATTTTTAATGGACGCAACAAATGAATTATCGATTGTTTCACCTCGCTACAGTCGGCTAATAGGGTTATTATTAATGCACTGCTCCAGTTCTCGCATTCGTATAAATACATTATACAAAGTATCGCGGAAAGAATCGCGGAAATAAGCGGGAAAATGCAATTTGCGTCATGCAAAATTATACACGTCCAACCCGATCTCGTAATTCGCAGTCGGCGCGACACGTTATTTTTGTCACGTTAAACAGCGCAAATCAGCGCGACTCGATTATTTATTTATCCTTTCGTATGGGAGATCGTATTGGAGCTTCCTCTCGTTTACAGATTGTTTACTCGTCTACATGGAGTATTACACTGATATGTTTGCCGCGATAAAATACGGGGCCGGGTGCGCGAAGCCGGCATTAATCCGCGACGTTCAGCTCCGAGGCGCAAACGCAAGGGAAAGTCGCATGCTCGAGAGATATTCACCGAGCCGAAACGAAGTCGTTCGTGATATATAAACGCGGATCGGGACATCGGGGTCGGAATCCGAATCTCATAACTTCCGGTCCGTCGGTGGTCGACTCAATATTCAAGATGACCGGCGGACGGGACGGCGGATGTGACGTCACGCTTCGTCGCCGCCTCAAGCCATATTAGATCGAGGAGTTTCATATTGCTCGGCAGCGCTCCGTGATCTCGTGCGCCGGGAGTTTATCTATGGTTCAGTTCGTCTCGTAATAATGTCCATTGGGGGGAGGGAAGGGGAGTCCGGGGACGCTGGACCCACCATCGTACTTGCGCTCTTCCGCGTCGGAAACGTCGCGTTAACGAAGTCAATTGTGAAGAAGTTGCTTGCGTCGCGGTGCCACGCCGGCTTTCGTCGTTGCCAAGCTGTGTTTCAAATCGACGTTCACCGACGTTGTCATTATGATGACTATACGGAATTGTCAGTGAGGACTCAATTAATGCCGCAAACTCGAAAGCTGCTGGTACAAAAGTATTTAAATCGCTAAGAAAAGATGTGACACAACAGCGATATAAATATGTGCTCTAGAGATTTCTTACGTAAAAAAAAAAATTACAACATTTGTCTCAAGTTTCTCTCGTTACTCGACATTTTATCTTCGACGATGTTTTTGTGAGAATGTTAATTTTATACAAATAAATTTTAATGCGGAAAAAATTAACGCTGAAAAATTTTAATTATTAGTTAAGGATATTTTCTGTTTAATTGAAGCATCGTCTCTCCGTAGAAAAAGATGTAGAGCTTCTGGACGTTTCGCAAATTCCGGAATTCATGAATCTTGAAACCAACCCTGAAACAAGTGTTCAAGCGCATCCCGGCACAAACGATCGGGCGCGTCATCGTGGCAAAGTGTTGCACAACTCTCGAATCAGGACTCAGGTAACACACAAACCCCGCGGGCAACTCGACAGATCGCGAAATTCCTATTTTTTGTTTGCTTCGAAAGCGCGTCATCTCATGGCGTTGTCGCGGTGGTCGCCGCGGCGGTGGTAGCGGCGGTGGCGGCGACGGGCATCGGCAGCGGTTTTAAATTCCTTTTGAGTTCAAAACGCCCGCGCGCGCGCGCGCTCGCGTGCACGCGAGTGTCGTGGGGCCGCTGTGCGCGGCGCGATGCAGAAGAGGGTTGCAGCGAGAAAATCGGGAGGGAAGAGCTTGGACCAGAGGGTGGCGCGCAGGAGCTATGCTAGGGGGTGGACTAGCGCGAGTGCGCACTCAAAAAAAAAAATCATTTGCACGGTAATTCGAAGCCTGGATTTCAGTCGATAAAAGGATGCACACACGCCGCGGCGCATACAGAGGGAAGAAACAAATGAACAAATTCGCGTTTCAGAATAATGCCCGGCAATCCCATCTACCCGCCGCTCTCGCCGCGGCCTCCTCTCACTCCCGCCTCTCCCCCTTCTCGCCCCTATTCCGCGGGCCAGCGTGCGCCCCCCGCACCCCTTTCCCACTCTTCGTCGCCTCCTCCACCGCCTTCCTCCGCCTCCCCAACTCCCTTCCGCCCGCGTCGATGCGCCGTGGCACCCGCTCTCTCTCTCCTCCGGCACCGCCACCCGCGCAACCCCACAACCCTACTTTTTTCATTCCGTCCTATCAATTGATCAGGTTTTAAATTTCCGCGTCCATCCGAGCCGCGCCTCCACCTCCTCCTCTTCCGCGTCCTCCACCGCGTCCTCCTGCTCCTCCTGCTCTGCTAGCTGCTCCTCCGCGCCACCCCGTACGTCCTCTTTCGGTTCTCGTCCATCCATCCCCCGCACTCTCACCCTACGCCACGGTGTACGCGGCGGTGCCACCCGTTCGGTCCTCACCCGCCTGTCCCTCCTCTCTGTTTAATTAAAAGGACACATTAAATTATTTTTTCAATTGAACCCCCCATTGTTACTCGCAGACTGCTGATTCTATCCAATCGTCCAGTTTCTCGCTCGCACCCACGTTAGCCGTCTCGCTTCTGCTTGCGCTACACCCTCCCCCCTCGGCCCTCGTCCCCCCTGCCGTCCTACGTCGCGCCCTCCCGCTCGCAGCCCCTGCTTTTTTTCGCGTTAGAAGCTTTGTCAGAATACGCGTGCGCGATAGTATAGGTACACGGTCGCCGTACGTGTGTTTACGCGTGCCCGTATATTTCGGCTTGCACGCGTGTGCTCGCGCGTGCGACGTGTACGTGTGTACGTTCTTCTTTTTGTTCCTATTTGCGCGAGACCAGGCGAGCGAGCGAGCGAGCAAGCGAGCGAACGCTCTCTCGCGCTTTCCTATTAATTGGGAAATACCGAAATGCGCGGAATATCGAGCACCTTGATGGCACGGCTAGCATGCCCCTCCGCATCGAGGAGGTTCCAGGGGGCTCAGAGGGGGCGAAGAGAGAAATCGGAGGGGTGGGGCATGTGGGTGGTGGATGGGTGTGGGTGTGGCGACGATTTTTTCGACGACAGGCCTCTGCCGTCCGAGCGTTCTCGTTAAACGAATTCGACGGCTTTCGCGAAATTGGGAACGCAAGAGCGGAGGCGCGCTCGCGAGATTTTTCGGTAACTTGAGATATCTACTCGGCATCCCGAGAGGGTGAATGAAACTCCGAGAAAACTCCCGCCGCGCGTGTGCGCCGGCCCCACAACACAAACACAATCGTCACACGTGGCGACTATCTTGTGTTTCGGCTGCCACTGGTTGCCGTGGGTAAATTCACTCTTTTACCGCGGTGTTTAGTTCCTAACCCTTTCATCAAAATTCTTTGACATAATACTGTAGGGGAAAAAAAATCAAAACCATTACACCGTGTAGGCACGTACATTTACACTATTATCTGCGATATGATCTAAAAAAGTAATAAAATTATTAATGTAAAAAAATCAGTGTTAAAAAAAATTAAAAATAATCTTTTACATAGTGTATATATGTCACTTCGGATAATGACATTCAATTACAACATAAGAAAAAGAAAGTGGTTTTAAACGTTGATCGTCACATTGTTTAATCATCGGTTAAGCCGGTAATTACAATGTTAATTGATTCCGTTGCGTATCTCATATCCTCCGGGTTTATCGAACTCGATAACGCGCGCGGTGTCTGCGTCAGTGTGTGAATATATCATTATCAATGGCCTCCCCCACTAGCCCAGTGACGCTGGGCAGCGTGACGGTCCGAGGAACGGCAAGGGTTAAAACGGTCGGGAAAGAATTTGCTGATAATTGCGATGCGATGTTTGTGTAAAACAAAGTAATTAGGAACAGTCGGGAATTGTTTAGAAGAGGCTGTGTTTTAATCATCGGAGTCGCAGGTCAGCTCCGTTTAAAACACGTTAAAACGGTTTACGCCGCGTTTATCGACGAACATCGATACATCGGATGTTTAATAGGATTTTACGTAACGCGAAAATGGATTCGAGCGACGTCATCAGCCGCCTCGGTATCAGAAATCGCATTATAGTTCGTTATAATCAATGCATCCTTATCCATTCCCTATATTCCCGATCGACTATTGTTCGTCTATTGTTCGTTTTGCCGCGAATAGGTATCGACTGTATATGTATGTCTGTTTATTTACTTTTACGTTATTACGCATCGCTGAGTCGGCCGCATAAACACAAGAAAAAAAACTATGGAATTATCCATTTTTAACTATTTCGAGTTGCACGTTACTTTGACACGCTTATTGGTTTTGCGATAATTAAACGTTTATACTCGCAAATATTATTGTTATGCATATAGAATTTCGGTAGTTAATTGTGAGAGTTGTAAGAAATGAATGTTTTGTGAATCAAAATTTTATACACACAAAAACACTTGCTAAATTAGACGTTCTCATTAAGACTCACGGCTGCTTGGCCATTGTCCAAGTCGGAGTGCGACTATGGTAAAATCAAACAAAGTAGCTCGTCTCTATCGAGCGTCACCTCTCTTTGTTCTCCCGGCAAAGGAGTTTGAAGCGGCAAGTCAGGGTCCGCTACATCGGTAATTCGGAAAAGCTAATTAAAACTTGACTCGAAGGCACGAAGACCGGCGCATCCTCGCCCCATCCACCGACCTCGGCCGCCCTCGGTCACCAAGTCGACCGCCACGAAGGGCTAAGTCGAGTGAAAACCTACCCCTCCTTCCCCGCCCCCAAGAGCAGAAGTCTCACTTTTACTTTATCTCTTATTCGTTCGATCTCATTTTGCTACTTTTTCCACGGGCGTGCATTGTCTCCGCGAGAGAACGCAAACAATTTCTTTCTTCTTATTCGGTTCTTCTTATCTTTTGCTTTTCTTACCCGTAAAATTGTATTTATTTTCTAGTCTATTTATTGATGCAAAGAAATTTATAGTTTGTGTCATTACTTTCTGATAATATTTTTTAGTAAAAAAATAATATCAGAAAATTTATTTTTAAAACTAAATTTAATGCTTATCAAAAGATACGTTCAATGTATTTTTGCGGACACTAATTAATTAGCCTATCAACTTTAAAAAAGAATGACATTTACGAAACGCACGCCTAAGACATTTTGATCTAACTTCGGTGTCATAATGTTTAACACGTGTGGTGTGCGTGAGAGGCGCGCGGGACACCCTAAAGACTCCTAAAAAATCAACAGGCAGGTGCAAGAATAAGGGTGTGCAAACAGGATCATTTAGCCTTGAAGCCGCGACGAGCGTGCACCTGTCGTCCATCGACTTTCTTTTTTCTCACCCCTATGACGGGGAATCCGTGCGACGACAGACCAGCCATCGTATCTGTCGATCTGCGGTATCGGCGACGAGGGCGATTCATCAAAGTTTCCATCCCCACCCTCCCGTCCCGTACACACCGCCCCGGCACGGCTAACGAAATATTACAACGCACTCGTGTGCCGGTGGTGTCTGGACCGAGGCCGCGTGCGTGTTACGCGAGAGAACGGATGCGCGTCTGTGCGCGATTGTGTGTGCAGATGTGTGCGTGTCTCCACCGCCTAAGCGGATACGCGGAAAACGAGCTCGTAGATGGATAAATACTAAAACGTCAGTAACTCACGATCAGCCTCGACCCTCTTCCACCTCGTACCGTCTCGTCCTCTGCCTCTCCGCGCGTCCATCGCCGCGCTTTGTGCGCGACGGTATAGGCGTTGCGCTCTCTCGTCCTGCAGGATGTACATCTAGATCAATACCATTGGAAATTATCCAAACAAATTATCGATAGAGCGAAAAAAAAACCCAGAGGCCGCGCACCGACCGACCGACCAACCGAACGAACCGAACGAGGCGCTACATCACGCATACGAGGGGGTGGCAGGGTGGCGAAGAGGACGATAGAGAGAAAAAGAGAAAGAGGGAGAGAGCGAGAGAGCGAGAGAAAGAGAGAGAGCTTCCGCGCTGCGCCGAGCGGCAAGAAAGAGAGAGACAAGAAGCGTATTAAAAAATAAAAAATTGCCGTACATTTTTCAGGCATTAACGTGTGCGTGGGTGGGTTGGGTCGGTCGCTGGACAGAGAGGGGTTGGTGGGGTCGGGATGGCGGAAAGGGCCCTTAAGGGGGGAAGTGGGACGCGCGGGTGACTAGCCCCCGATCGCCGCGTACGTGAGGGGAGAGAGGATATCTACGTGCATGTCTCTTCCCGATTGGCCTGCCAAAGCTCCCCCGAAGCCAATTCACGGGGCGCGTGTTTAGCGCAATTTTTCAAAATTAACTAATGTTCGACAGCCATGCCGTCGACGACTTTCGGGACGTGGCCGCTGTCTCCTCGTCCTTCGCTCTTCTACCGACGTGACATTAATCACTCTTAATTATCACAAAATATTAGACACGTCGTGTTTTTCTTCATTTCAGATTACTGCTTCATAGCGATAATTTCTTAAGAAATTAGGAAAGCTGCGTAAATGTTTTTCAAATTTTACATAAATAAAAACAAAGATACGCACATATATATATATACATTTGTTTGACAAGTACTGTTTCGAAATTAAATTTATGTAATTTTCTTAGTTGTTTTTCTCTCTCGCAATATTCAACACAGTATTGTTTTCTTTAGCAATTTATATGAATTATATACATGTTATTGTTATGTCATATGTTCAAAAGCATTTGTGTAAACAGTTCGTAAAGTTCATCTTCTTTAATTAACTTATTAACGAGCTTGATCTCTACTCAATAAAAGAAAATATTCCGCAGAAAAATTTTCCTAAGCGTTAAAAATTAGACCTTTCTTTTACAACTAGTGTATATCTTCGATAATACACGTCGGTTGGCAGAGTCTCGCGGGGTGGAAAGACGGTCGAGGCAAAATTTCGCATTGTTCCCGCCGAATGCCGTTCGCGGTCCCCGCTTTTCGTCGCGTTTGGCGCCCGGCGTAAAAATTACGTCGACTAGAGTTTATTTGTCCGGAAATGGCGGTGCCCCGGGGGTGGTGCTTGCACGGTTATAGGTGCGGGGCAGAAAAAAAGGGGACTGGTGGTAGGTGGAGGCAAGAGGGAGACGATGAACGCGGGTGGGAGCGAGAGGAAGGCACGTACGTACCTACCTACCGGCGTGGTTGATGTATTGCGTATTATTTGTGTGTTGTGTTCGTTGCTGCATTGCGCGCTTTTTTCTGCTCCCACCGCCTATTATTTATTAGCACTAACGTGCAATTGTATTGATCTGCAATATACCACCCGCACCCGGCCCCACCCACGCTCCGATGGATTTTTTTCCTCTTTTCGAGAATGTATCCGGACTTTGCCGGGGGATGGAAGTTTGCTACGATTGGCCCGGCGTGATGGAACAACCGCTGATGCTACACTTTGTTGTGCCGGCATGTCACGTAATTTTATTTTGCCTTCTTGAATGCCGCGATTGAATCTTCCTCCGGGCTCTTTGTTTTTCCACGCTGCGACGGTATTGCACGGTGAAAATTTGGCGATACTTATTTTTTTGTGGTATCCGGCGTTTTTCTGCCGGTGAGAGAGAATACCGAATACATTGTGTTGCTACGCTTCGAGCCCTGCGGTCACGGATCGGCTGCAGCTTTGGTTTATGGATATTTCGAGTTAGATGATATCACACAGTACTGGGAACTCGCGGACACACATAGGAGGAGGAGAAAAAGGCTTTATTTCATCTGCAAAAATATAATATTTATGCTAGAGAGTATAAATTATGCACACGTGTGCGCGTGGAAAGAGATACTTTTATCTTTCGTCGCAAACGGTTTCTCAACAATCAGAAAAAAATATCGCAATCAGTATTTCTTTTAACTGTGTGACAAGCTGTTTTAAGATTTTTCTCGTTCGGTACATCCTTTCATTATTTCTCAAGTCAGCGCGCGATCAAGTGCAAAGACTGCGTGAGAAGAAGTTCTCCTTAACCGCGATTCGCAAAAGCTAACGCGATTTCCTAAAATCAGCAAAAATATGCGAGCGTATTCGCGAACGTGTTGCGTCATATCAAAGTAAATCTACTCGGTGAGCATCGCCGGGGCTATTATATCGTCATCATAACGATATAACGTGAAATCAACAGGGTAACGATACACACCGGGTCCCGCGTGGCGAAATACAATAGCCTCCGCATGCGACCTCCCTGCCCCCTCACGCCGCACCTCCCCCAACCCCTATTACTGACGGTTTCCCCCTGGTCCCCCTCCAGGCCGTGCCGAAACAGCCGGCTGCTAGCCCGCGAAACTGACCGTGTGGCGGACCAGTCGCGTTGCGTTGCGTTGATGTAACTAAATGATTGGGTAAATGATTCCACAGCGTGCCGCGAGTAATTGAGTGGTGCTGGTGTGGGCGATGACTGCCAGAGAGCGCCGGTTCGCGGTCGTGTGAGTGCACGCACACGGTTGCGCGAATCCACCGGGTGTTCTCGAAATGTGCGGGAGCAAATGATTTCGCGCGCGTAGCCGCGATGGACCTTCGTTCGTCCGAAAATGATGATGGAGAGACACGGGTGTCCATCCGCACTTTGGTGACAAGCCCATTAAAACGAGACTCGGAATCAGCTATGGGCTCGAAAGGGTCGTGATGATGAAATGTAGTTTATTATCGTGAGGGCACAACACGCGATGTTCGTCTAAATGTGCAGACTTTAATTAACAATACCTTGGTGATGACTTTGTCATTGTACGGGGCACTAACCGCGGATTATATTCGGCAATTTTTAATAAATTTCACGTATTTAGCAAGTGTCGAGCTACTGGAAAATGAAGACTGATACCACTAGAAAAGTCATCAAAAAACAAAAAAAAAACAAAAAAAAAAAAAAAAGAATCTTTCAGCGCTCTCTTCTTGTGTGACTAAATTTTCCTCCCACGTGTGAAATGTCACTCGTTGACATATAAGTCATTAAAACGTAAACTTGCGAGTAATTGGCATCTTGGCGAAAATGTGATGCATTCTCCGTGCCCCAGTAGCGGATAACAATCCGGAAACCGCGTCTCCAAGGCGCGTCTCGCAGTCGAGCGCGCATCATCCCTCGCGTACCGATGAATGGCTCGTCAATGATCTGCGCGTTCTTCATGACACACATTTCCAGGTCACCCAGTGGACACCGCATACCGAGCGGATAGCGCCTCGCTGGTGCCGGCTCGCGCCGCATACGCGTGCGTCCGCGTGTACACGCGCGTGCACGCTGTATGGTTGCGCGGCACGCGCGCCCCACGGCAATGACGAGTCATCCACGCTAGAACACCTCGCTTCTGGTCCGCGTTCTCTCCCTCTCTGTCCCGCGCATGGGTTTCTCTCGCTCGTCGTTGATTCTCCGCGCGTCGCGCGTCGCTACCCCGTTGAATCCCGCGTGCCGGACTCTGTCGGCCGTACGCGCGCGAGCATGTGAAAGTGCACGTGCGTGCACGCAGCGGCACGGCCGAGTGTGCGTGCGAAACGTAGGCCGCGCGGTCGTGTCATGATTTCGCGTTTGTTTACGCGCGTTCTCTCTCTTTCATGCGGGATCATCTCTCCGTCATTCGCGCCGCACTCTCGCTGCGAGTCCCACTCTCGCTCTCGCTCGCGCGCTGCGGTCGGGTGTTGGCAAATTTGCGTGGCCGCGGGGATATGTTTTCGTTTCCAATGATTTATGCCGGCAAATGGGTCGCGCGCGCGTGAAAGTGTCATGCTGGGCGTTATCGATGACAGCTATCGATGGGACGCTCGAGTGTGCTTCTCGCAAGAATGTCGACCTCCGGCGGAATTAGAATTTTGGGGTGCCGTTTCGAAAGCTGGGATTAGGGAATCGAAATATTTATCATAATTACGATTATGTGCGATTTGTTAGAATATTATTGCGTCCGTGAAGGGATATCTTTGAATTGTTATTAGATATGAATTGAAAAAAGAGTGACATCTAAGATGAAAAGCAGCATTAAAAGCTATAGTATTGTTTGATATAGAAAACGATAAGATTAAACTAATGATCTAACTATTGACTCGCATATTTTTGCACTGACTTACAATGATCGTATTAATTCAGTGCTATCAATCATAAAAGTTGATTAAAAAAACAAATTGATACAAACGAACGCTATTCGACAGTACGAAGTAGAGGATTAGAGATTATATTTGAAATAATCAGTGCCGGTTGATTTTTTTTTTTTTTGACAATGTATTTTGGTCGTAACTTCGTAGTGAGGGTTGATTATCGCTCCTGGATACGTTTCAGCTACCCCAGCAAAGACAACCCGCTGAATGGATCGCGAAAAGCGTTTCAGGCAAGTGACAGTACCAACAAAAAATGAAATCGAGTTCCGTCTGACAGAAGTGGGGTTCGTAATTTAAAAAACAATGGACGCTAAGGCACAATGAGGCCAAATGAGATAGGGGATGGTGCGTTGGAAAGAGAGCGTGAGGCGCTAGAGGATGGGAGATGAAATCCTATACTGAACAAGGGGAAGGTGGGAATGTAGATGGTCAGGGTAGTATTCTAGTGAAAAGTTCAAACAGTACCCGAGCTTGAACAGAAATCAATCTTGGTAGTGTATAGACTTTGTTGCCACTGTTTGGTTTATATGAAATAATTTTTAAATAATAATAGATTGTATCTTAATAGATTAATGTAAAGAATTTTTTTAATGCATAAGAGAAGTGCGTTAACTTCAATACTCCATCAAAATAAAATTAATAACACGACCAACAATCGTCAGCGTGTTTAAAAATGTTTTGATTGATCGTGACTTAAGTGAAAAGATCGAATTTGTCGATTTTCTTTGCTCTCAAAATACGCGTGAGCGAAAGAAGGGGTTTGTTCTCATCACTAGAAGCTCTTCTCCTATCGATTGTTGGTCTAATTGTGTTACTGTGAATGTCCGATTCACCCAGCGGAGCCTAACGTTGATCAGAGACAAACCGAAATACCGCTTCCCGGGCACTCTGACGAGCAAAACGTGCGGTTCGTATATTTTTTAACGTCGGCGTAACGTCCTGCAAAATTAATGTAACTTTTATCCGTCAAAGCAAGAGTCGGTCGTCGCGTGTGGGAAACGCCGTGAGTATTCCTAAAAAAAAAAACCAAAAAACAAAAAAAAAAGGAAGATATGACAATCTCGCGCTATGGAAATAAACTTTCATTCGATTTGCACGCCAGATATAACATGTGAATGCGGGAATGACGATCTTTACCATTATTACCATAGAATTCCACGACTTGTGTGAAAATATTTTAAATGCGAAATTTTTGCAGCATTTATAAATATCACGGCACGCCACAAAATCAATAGAAATCAACATATAGACAATCAACATACATTATTAAACAAACACGCGGAGAAAAATTTAGTTATACGCACCGTTGTTATAAAACATCTTGAAAACTACTGCAATAATTGCTAGAATTAATTGTAATAAATTTCAGAATTCTGAAAGAGCGTCGAATGAGAGGAGGTTACAAAAGTTTCGCCGCTAAATCAGTAATTTGTTTTATTTGCAAAAAAGATTGCGTGCGTACGTACTATTTACGAGCCAAAACACCATGTAAGAACTAAAACGATATTTTAGTTCGAATTTACGATCGAAAGTTTTTATCCTTCGAAAGCGCATTTTCGAAACTGTAACTTGTTAGCGAATTAATCCGACTTTTGCGTGGGTTTGGAAAACGCGTAGCTGCGAAGTATTAACTGGTCGTAGTCTTTTTTTCGCCTCTTGCGATCGTACCTGACCTATTACGCGCGACGAACTCGATAAAACCCGCCTATTTGTTCCTTTGTGGCCGGAAGGCAACTGGATACTCAGTTAAATAATAAAGCAGACAGCAGTCGCTTCGCTAATTAACAATACCTTTGCGTTGCTGCTAATTGCGCTTTACTTTGTTATATTACATTTTAAGTGCGAGACCCACGTCGAGAATTACGCACTCATCCGTGCGTTATTATAGTCATTTGCATAATGAATGAAGGCTTTCGTTAATTAGCGCCATAATCGCGCGATGCAAATGCGAGATTGGACGACTTACCGCTTGGAATATTAATACGCGTCAATTCAACCGACGTTCCTTCGTAAGAAGAGAAACTTGTCTATATAAAATATCCGCGTAATCGGCGTTCTGCAGTCTCGCTTTATTAAGTATAAACATGGCAAATTCCTTCCACTCTGTAAATTTCGTCGTCGCATTGAAAGACGGCTGTAGTAAAAATTTAATCCGCCGCTGCGTTGTCCAGCGAGAAACTCTCGGACTCGACAAGGTTTCATTACATATACGCAAAAGTTAAACGCTTGCGATCCTCGCCGAACGATAACGGTAAAATATTCCGCGCGACGATTGCGATCATGAGAAAATCGCGGTTTACTCTCGGTGTAAAACAAAAGCAAAAAAAAAAGAAAAAAGGAAAAAGGTTGGGAATGTGTCAGCCGCACATCAGTGAATCCCAAAGATCCCCTTCCCTTTTCTCGCCGCGCTTTCAATGGCAGACGCGCTCTTTCGCGTCTCGCGCACGCATACACAAACGCTTTCTTCCGACGACAAAACGCGCGGCGTTGCGTTCAGAGCGCGCGCACGCGCGCGTACGACGACGGACGGCACTATGCAAAATAGGCTTGTCGCAATAAAGGTGTGAAGGAAGCAAAACTTCCGTGAAAAATCGTACGTGAGGATAATGTATACCGCGCGCGCGCTATCGACTCTGCCGGAGGTGCTATCTTTAGGTCGGCGATGTTGCAGAGAGAGGACCCTCTGTCCTCCGTGCACAGGCCGTACCTCAAATGACTCACGCAAAAGTAAATTATACATTGAAAGGGTTTAATATAATGAAACGCTCCATATGCATGAGAGGCCGGCCTGACGCTTTGCCGCACCACGACACCATGGTGTGCTTCGCGTTTCTCTGCGTGCCACTGACGTATCGTGAGTTCGATGAGCCCAGATCGAACGTTCCTACGAGCCGAATAATGGCGCTCGCACGCCGACGGGCTGAAAAAAAAAAAGGAGAGTATAATTTAGTCGCCATAACCGAGGCTGTGTCGTTGCGTCGGCGATTGGCGTACGCGCGCGCGGACTTTTTTTTTATCGCAAACGGCGCGCAAAGGCTTTTCGCCTCGATATACGGTTAATGCATTTTTGCAACATCCATGCGCGTTAATAGCGTCATTATGGCTGTTATTATTGGCTTTATTAAACTGACTGCGATATCGGCGATTCTTCTTTTTTTTTCCTCGCAGCGCTAAAAAAATTGTGGAGAGGCATTGCACTTTTTTAAAAATGCTTGTTATCAGCGACAATTAAAATGACCTTTATTGTACTGCGCGACGGTAACCGTGCCACACACCGGCAACCAAATAACGGAATTAACGGCGGAAGAAATTACAACAACGTGTGTATGTTTGTGTCGGTTGTGTGTGCCGTTAAAATCGCATTCGATCTTACGTGTCAGTCATCGCGAGCGCGAGTTTTTACCACGCGTGGCGGACACCGAACGGACTTGACGGTACTTACGAGCAAGAAGGGGATGACGATCGAAAGAATGGAGTGAGAAGCAAAGGGGTGAGAAAGCGGAGAATGCGGCGCATAGAGCGCCGTTGGTGGTTGCGAGCGGGACTACGGGACCGTAGTGCGCGGGTGGCTTAGTTGCAGGGGACGAGCGGAAAGCATCAAAAGCAATGTTTGGTGGCGCTATAATGAAATGAATTTATGCAGAGCCGTAATGCTTGAATATTTAGCAACCCTCTTCTGGTTCTGTTCCTGGCCGAGCCGTCACCCTAGTCGCTATACCGTATTCGAATTAAATTCGACCACTGGACGTTCATTACAAAAGATCGGTCGAATCCCTAGCCGGTAGTATATCAGAGCATTCATTCGCGAAATATCTTTAAAACGACATATCGATCTCACCTTTGTCACGCGCGTTACACTTGTTTAAAAATAACAAAAAATAGAGACAATACTCGTGCGTGTTCGTACGTAATCTTATTGTAAAACGAAACGATATAGTTACGAAAGGTGTGCTCGACGATATTGACGGGGATCCGAAAGTTTTGAATTATCGCCGGTCGAAAGTTTAAAGAATGCACGTGTAATTTCCGAGCCGGCGGACTCTCTCGGAGTATAGAAACTATGCCTAACGATTTTCTCGCAATTTATGCACGGCTACTAGATTAGGCGAAAGCGGCGAAAAGTATGATCTAATTTCGCGCGCAACGACCACCTATACACGCTTACATGATATGTAAATTATCGGCTTAACGTAAATTTGATGAGATCAAATTTTCCAACCTAATAACGTTCTGTTGTTCTAAAATTGAAGTAATGATCGGATAAGATAATATCTCCCGCTTGAGGAATAACAAATTTCTGCGTAACACGAAGAGCGGAACATTGCGATTTAATTAATAATTTTCATTGTAGATTTTGCGTTTTATTATTTGTATTAATCTCGAATCGCGTGAGAATGTGAAATTGTGTGAGAAACTTTTTTTGCTTTGTTAAAAGATTCGTATAGTATATATTTCGGGTATTTTGGTGCGGGAGATGTGGTGCAGAAGTATCATAATTTCGTGCATTCGGCCGGCGTCACACGTACAATATGTATGAAAGTAATTACACACATGTTGAACTTGACAGCCATCTTTTTTTTTTCCGCGTCGAGCGACAAGATAACCGGCCGAGAATAAAACTTGAAAATTATCCGTGAAGATTTATGACTCGAGCCGAAAGAAACTTTGTATCAGGGTTGCAAAATTGTTTTTTTTATTTTTTTTATTTTTTTGTTTTTTTGTTCGTGATTGGATCTCCAATTCGCGATAATGCGAGCGGAAGCGATTATCTCCCGAGCATATTGAGGTAAAACCGGAGCGTATTATCAAGTATCTGCATGATGCACAAACTGCGCGTCATCGTAAAACTAACCAATTGACTAACTAACCGCGCGTGTAAATATGCAATTAACGACGATTTTCGGGTAATTTTGTTGAAATTTACGATCGGAGTGATATCTGGATTGGGTTAGCCTCGGACGCGCACACCACACACACATACACATACTATGGCTAATAGGCCGTACATAATTGGCGTAATAAATAAGTCATTAACGAGAGCTTTTGCGGGATTATTTAATCAATGAAGAAGGGCTTTCCTTCCGATCGCTCTCGCGCATTTCCATATAATCGCCGCTTTCGCACGCCGCGTATCACGTGTATATTAATATTCTGGATGCACGCGAGATGCCCAAATATTTTAATCATGGCTAATTGGGGCGAGTAATAACGGAGTTCCAATGACGGTCGCGGCGAGGCCGCTGCTCTCCGCGTTCCTTTGCATTCTCGGTGTCACGAGAGAAGCTTGACTATTGTCTACATTCCTACGTAGAAATTAGGTTTGTATCATATCGCACACTACAGAAGGATCTTACTTCACGGCGTTTCAACGCGTGCCTCGATAGTCAAACGATGGCGCGTAATTCGTCGTATTTAATCGGATAGGTTTTTACTCAATATTTCTTCGATGTAGCGCCTGTCGTCGTCTAAATCTGTTTTGCTCGAGACCGAAACTTTATCGGTTTAAAGTCGGTATATGATATCCGCATCGTAAAAACCTCGGCCCGCTCTCTCGGAGCTCTTACATGGTGAAAGCGGCTTGTTTGCGGCGCGTGCGAACCCCTTAAATCATTATGAGATAACACAGCTAAGCTTTCTTACGCGAGCAGACAGGCGCTTCCTTCCTTAATAATTTTCCACGAAATTATGAAGTAATAACTGGCCGCGTCGCGTATAATATCTCTATATTTCAAGATCCATTAGTTTATAATCAACACGTCTGAATAATCCAATGCCAGGGAAATACCGGCAGCCCCATCGGCGAAAACGCCCCTTCTTTTGAATATTACTATGTCTAAGCGCCGAAAAGCATGCGAACTTCTCTCCGTCTGCGCGCGGAATCTCTCTCGTACTGTCTTACTGATAATTCTTGATGTATAGCGTGGCGCGTGTGGAACTCCTTTCCGATGCGGGGTTTTACATTTCGTTCTTATTTCAAGCACTTTATAATAGCTACATCGCGTTATCGCGCGTTAGAGATAGCAAACGTCAACTTAAATAACAAACTCCGCTCGCGTAAGAAACGTTGTTTCCAAGTAACGCGAAACGTTTCATCCGTATTATATACGCAACGTTGTTTTCTTTCTTTCTTTCTTTTTTTTTTTTTTTTTTTTTTTTTTTAAATCGCGTAAAGTCTGAGCGCAACCTTCGAATCCCCCGCGTTTATCGCCCATGTATTTTTACAACTCTCCGCGCTGTGTGTCGTTAAACGGAAGCAGTCGGAACAAATGAAAAAGAACGAGAAAATAAGAGAAAACCCGACCGCGAAGAACCGACGTGACATAACTCGCTGCAACGATTGTCGGCCGATTAAGCCAGACTTGCGGCACGGTTATCGAGGAACTTAATCCTTCTCCCTTCGCCCGGATCACACGGTGCCGGCGCTCAGCACGCACGCGGAAATTCCGAGATACCGCTTCCATCCGGTAGTCGTCGCGGGCCGCACATGCACCGACTACGAGGGTTGGATATATCGTGGGGACAGAAAGAGAGAGAGAGAGAGAGAGAGAGAGAGAGAGAGAAAACGAGAGACAGGGAGAGCAACCGCCCTATCACCGAATACAGGCACCGGGCGTCTGTCGGGCAAGACAGAGACGAGACGACGCGGATAGT
Source organism: Pseudomyrmex cubaensis (assembly GCA_014825685.1). NCBI lineage: Eukaryota > Metazoa > Arthropoda > Insecta > Hymenoptera > Formicidae > Pseudomyrmex > Pseudomyrmex cubaensis. Next base: position 27,177 of record QVOA01015148.1, read on the forward strand.
GAGTGGCCGCGACAGAGGCGGGAAGAGAAAAACGCAGCTGGTTCGATCGCTGGAATCGCAGCCAGTTCGTAATGAAAGGTGAACGGAATTGGACCCCCTGGAGCCGGAGAGTCGGAGCGCCGAGTGAATATAATTAGAGGATTGGGGGCGCGGAGAGGGCGCGCGGGGTATGACGTAATCAAAGGGTGGACATGAACGTAGAGAGGGGACGGCACGGCGACGTGTTCCGCGGGGCCAGATCGGCGAGGTACGACGGCAGGGGTCGGTTCTGGAGGAGGTGGAGGTAGTGTTGCCACCGATGGAGAGAGTAGGTGGACGCGAGCAGGAGGAGAAGAGAGCATTGCAAATTATCATTCGGCCAGCGAAACGGAGGGTCCAACCGAACTGGACCGGCAACAACTTGATACCGACGTGGCCAATGCGCCACTGTCGGAGCCTGTAGTTTTGTCATTAGCCGATAGCGTCTACCGATAGACGACGTGGAACGGGGATTATTGGGCTAGGATTGCTAACGGACGGCACTTGGATGCAAATGTCTCCCCTTGGTTGCCTCTACGTCGATCTCCACCGAGGTATTTACAGGCTGCGAATAAATCTCCCGGAAACTGAGAAGCGAATTAATATCATTCAAATTGCGCACGCCGATAAAAGAGATGAGAGAGAGAATATCTTTGTCGATCAGAAATCGCACGTGGCAAATTGCTTGCAAGTATCTGACGCGCTCCTCGGGGATTGACGCAAAATCTGCCGAGGGCAGATATTGCTTCGATAACGTTTTATTTCCATCTGTCGTTTTAATATGAAAGATGTGTGCTTTGCGATCTCGAGAAAAAAAATTATTCTCTAACTTCCGCGCGCGAGAAATGTTGCATAAACGCGAGAGAAAAAGAATTCCGTATTTTTCGAAGCATTATAGCGGCTCGAGTGATTTAAGGACCCTCCAAAACTTACGCGCGGCTCGCGCATTCCGAGATGGCGCGGAACACCCGGGGGAGCGATTTGCGCGCGGAAAACCGGTAAGAATACTATTAAAATTCCATTATGATCTACTCGCCGGGTTCGATTCTATGTATCGTCGTTGCCCGGCGCAACGGCGGCGTTAAAGCGGCATTCCCGAGTCGCAATTTATGCGCATCGGTTAACGGGCGCGGACGGCCGCGAACGAAATGATAAATTGGTCATTTCTCAGTTTCCCCAGCGCGTTTTACAGACGCGCAACCCGACGTTTCTCGCTTTGCCTCGCGATGCTATTCCCCGACGGGAATCGAACATCCCGTCGTTCGGGCCGTTTTGCATTACAGCGAATCGTCCATGTTGGACCGGGTTGGACTTTGCATACTGATTATCCCGGCGTGATTGCGGGAACGAAAGGGTTGCACGCAAATCGGACGGCGGGAAGGTCGTTGCCACGTCGAGGGGCAGGCGGAGGAATCGGGGGAGGAGGACGAGGGGAAGCGGAGGCGGGTAAGGTCCGCCGTTCTAATGCTATCGATTCTAGTGCTTAGCATAATGAGGACAGGCAGTGCCGGATAACGCTGCCGTTGGAAATGGAGGTGTTCTATTACGTTCTCGTGAAGGGGATGTCAGCTGGCTTCGTCTCCATCTGCGGCACCTAATAAAGTCTGGAGCGCTCTACGCGCGAACGTAATACTGTAATTCAGCAACGTGATAATCCAAATTACAACTTCTCCAAAGAAGAAAGAGAAAGAGAGAGAGAAAGAAAGATAAAGAAAAAGATGGCAAATATACTATAGAAGGGAAGAAGCGGCTACTAATTATGCAATTTTAGCATTATGTTTGAAAATAACATAATAACGGGAGAGTAACATAAATAAACGCGAATATAATACAAAAATGTTTCATCATATCAATGTTGTACATTATATTACAAGTAAATTGTTGCAGAAACAATGCAATCGGAAGAAATTGCAAAATAAAATTCCGCTACGAGCTTTAATGGCACTGTTTTACACGGAACTCGCATTATGCGTTAACGAGATTGCGTATTTTGCATCGCGGCTTTGCATAAATTACCGCTTTATTATCAGGCATTCCGAGGTGCTTCATTGAAAGGGAAAAACAAAAAAGAAACTTTAAGTGTACGTTACAAAGTATCGAGGACTGTGAACGAAAGCGGAATTAATATCCGCGAACGCGCGCGCGCGCGCGCGTGGAGAGAGAACGTTGATATAATATATCCGTGTAATATCAGAAACACGTATCTGTGCTTTAGTAGACGAGGCGTTCCAGAAGTAATTATCCCATTGCTTACTATCGACTGTGCCATTCGTTTCAGTTATGGTGCCGGACGCGAGCGCGCATCCGGATCGCCACTCCCCAACACACAGGCAGAAATTTAATTAATATAATTTACCAAGCTCGCGATGTATTAATATATGTCGCGGAGATTAAAGTCCATTGGAAGTTTACCGAGAGTGATCACCTGCTTGTTTAGCATCGCACACGGCGATAGATATCGCCTTGAGCTACGCGCAGCGAGAAAGGGCCATTAGACGTCCTCGATTTCAAGATTGATGCAGTCGTGATTTGTTCCGTTCCAATAAACAATTTTACACAAGCTTCGATGTAAACATCGAAGCGATTGGCACGGCATGCAAAACCGGAATGTTCAATTTCTTTCTTTGCTGAGAGGGAATTAGAAAATTTGTTTTTTTTTTTAGAAAAAAAGAAATTGAAAAGTGACAAGTTTCTCAAACTAATCGGCAGTTCTCGTTTCAAGTAGGCTCATATAACTTCAAAATACACGAAATTAGCGTTTTCTTCTGCGAGGCAACAATATACACCGTAAATATTTGAAATGTGAACTGAAATGGAAGTAGGAAGCAGTACTGAAATCTAATTAACATTAATTGTTTGATTTGATACGATCTTTTCTCACGCTCTCGGGCGTAATGTAAACCTAATAATCATATTCCGCGCAGGTCCGGCGCTCTGTAATTCTATGGTTATAAATTCGTTGAGCGTCAAGCAATAAATTCGACGACGTCATGCCGACAAACTCGCGCCAGTCAACGGCGTTACGTGCCAACTTTCGAGAAAGCCGTCCCTCCCGCGGGCGTTCATTATCAATTCGTCAAAAATATTCGACGTGGCCGCCGACTGACGTTCGAAAAAATATATACATATATGTGTATATGTGTGTGTGTGTGTATATATACACACATATGTATAGATATATATGTATAAACGCTAAATTCGTGGGAAGCGGAAAAGAGAAAGCGCCGTGCGAAAGGAGAAAAAAAATCTCGGTGGTACACGCTCCCGAAGCCAAAATTCAATTTATAATATGACAGGAGCTATTCGATTTTAAAGTCCATTTTTCATTCTCGCTCCGCAGTGCGCACACACGCCCTGACGTACACATGTTTTTTTCCTAAAATTTCGCCAAAGTGTCCGCCAGTCTGAAAATACCAGACAACAGTGTTTAATTCCCGAAGCTGAATTTATTCGGTGTCGGCATACGTTGTGAATAATGATGCAGTCTCGTGACGTAACTGCGTTGTTTCGTCGCGGGGTGAAAAAAAAAGAGAGATTGCCATAAGAATGCGTTTACGTTGTTTTTTTTTTTTTTTGGTTTTTGTTTTTGAGAGAAAAAAACCGTACTTCACATCGGAGGAGGGTTTGTTCACATAAACGCGTTATATTCCGTTCCGCCTCGTGCGCGCTCGGACCATAAAAATCTTGTCGACGAAAATTACTACGCATAATAGCGTCAGATGCAGCGGTAGGGAAATACGAGAAAAAGGGGGCGGAATTAACCCTCCGATGATTTGCATAAGTGGCTCGCGCGCGCGCGAGGGACGGGGAGGGGAGGATCGGTTGCGCGCGAGCGTGTAACTTCGCGAAATAATGACAGACCCGTGAAGAGCGCATCGTTATTAGAAATTATTAGAGGCCGCACTTAAAATCAAGACTCTTTCATGCGATGAATGTCCAATGATTAAGAAGATCAAATTATCCGCCGTGATCGCACAGAAATGATCTTAATTAGTAGAGCCCGCGATATTGAGACACGGTCCGGCAATGAACGTCTTCTCACCTCATAAATTCAAGTTTATTTCGACGTTTTTTTTTTTTTTTTTTAACAGTGTGCTGTGTGTTCTATAAATAGAAAATTATTTTTCACAAGCAATTGAGTCGATTCATCCTATATAAGGCATTTACGGAAAATTATTAATATCCGCGAAACGAATGAGAAAAATAATCCAGTAAATATATCGCCAATAAAACATTACACTCTTTGTTAATTTCGTATTTCTGATATTTTATGACGTTATAACCGCGCGCGATTGCTTTTTCAAAGAGAGAAAGAGAGAGCATTATCGAAGATACCGCGCGCGCGCTTTCTCGTTTGCGCGCTATCGCGCGCGCGTTGGGAATCGCTCGTTCTTAATTTAATACCCCGCGACAGGCGTGATCGTATGTGCGAGCGCGTAATTTTTATAGTTACGCCACTGATTAAAATACCAGGACGCGTCATTACGAATGCAGGAACGTTGAAATGAATGCGTTTTGCATTACTGCCGTATTTCCCCGCCGACAGAAGCCCGATGTAATGTTACCGAGGATGGGCGAGAACGCTCCTATTTTTTTATGGCATAAAATTTCACCGCAATGAGAATTGCTGTTGAAAAATTGATAGGCCGCCGCGTTGGCGCTCGTCCGGCTCTCAGTAGCGCTACACAGATTGAGTTAAGGTTCGTTTTTTTCGCGTTCCGGGGCGTTTCGCGACAACGCCTCGCTCTTGTACGGAAACAACCCGCTTAGCGTGTTCTCTTAATACGGAAAGCAAGCGCGGCCGTAATACGTTGAATTTCAGAAAAGCGCGCGGGTTTTTGCATTTGGATTACCGTGAAATTTCTGCGCTCACAGAGCTCGCGGCTCTGAATTTTTCAGATGGCCTCCGGCACGGCGACTGTAACTTGGCGCGTTTTTTTTCACGACGGCGGACATACGCGACAATCGTTCAACGGTTAATATTAATTGCCCAATTAATCCGCAACTGTACGTCGTAACGCTGTCGTACCGAGCGTACTTTAGAGCTCAAGTTTTACGAGCGGAGATTTATCAGTGATCTGCGCGTTTTCCTATAAAAATGCGGACGCGACCGAAGCGACCAAAGATGGCGTCATTTTTATAACGCGTTCTTCTTTTTTTTTTTCTTTTATAACGTCTGTAAAATCTGTAAATCCCGACGTTTCTGTAAATCCGACGCTTCTGAGTAGCTCTGCGTTATTTATTTTTGTTCTAATCCTTTTCAAGTTTATACGGGTGGCGATTAACGTTGCGGAACGAAGTTTGCGATAACTTTATTGTAATAAGATGAGCGCGTGGGGGGATCTTCCTACGGACGCGTAGGGGTTGCGCGGCGTTTGCGGGCGGTTGTCGAGTGTGTCGGTAAGTGAGAAGGGTGCCGGACTCCGGACCGCCGGTAGAAGATCATTATGAGCTTGAGTTACCATGGTTACCATAGTTACGGACCGGCGGCCGATCCTCGAAAATGCGAGGGGAAGCCCCGACGAAGCGAAACGGTCAGCCAAGTATCGCATTTGACTTTACAACCGATTCTATGCAGCCCCCACCGCGATTGTTATGCTTATGCCACCCTTCTTCTCCTCCTTCGCCTCCTTACGGCGGCACCACGTTCACGTCTGGTCTAGGATTCTGTTCTTTGCTGAACATCGCTTTTATACGTATCTCTCTCTCTCTCCTCCTGTTTTCGATTCAAGGATTACTATCGCGCTCGCGGTTCGCATATAATGTGTTCGCTATAAGCCAATCAAGTTGCTACTTGACTCGGCTTCTCTGTAGAAAGTTGTTTATTTTTTTCGCTCGTTTAATGTTTCAATCTATATTTAAACTTTGGATGTTATCATGATTAGTCTTTAATCGCAGCGATGATGATAGATCGGTCGATTTTTTTTTTTTTTATTGGTCTTCCTCAGGATGAAAGTAATCTCTTAATGCAATAACATGCTCTTCGCAGAACTCAGTGAAACCTATAAAAGACCCGTGTTACGGAGGTGCGAGGGCGTACTTTTTTTCTCTCGGTCTCCGCAGTCTCTGCGGCAATTACTAGCGTCCGGGATCGAGACGGAGAACGTATCGATCTTACTCTTCAACGTGTACGTAGACCGCGTGTGTGCACACGAACGACCGGCACGCCGGCAGCGCGAGCAATAAAACCCTATCTTGCGGGTTCTCTCGCGTGCTAAATACTTTCGTTTTTCTTTGCCAACGATGTACTTGGTCGCGCCGTTATTCCACAGGTGTTTGGCACTTCCGTAAGCGATAAAAGCCCCGACCGCGGCGCCCGACTTCCTGCTCCTTTCTCCGGGTCGATCTTTTCGCTTAGCCGTCGCGTCAAAAGTTTTTCCTTCTTTTTATCGCGCGTCATATCGATTTGGAGAGATGATTGAGAATAGCGGGCGAAACTCTTGTGTATCTTTTGACAAAATCCGACGCATCCAAATAACGGAAACTCGACCGGATGTAACGTTACACCGTCCTGTGTGTAACCCATGACGATGTATCGGCAACGAATCGGACGTAACGCGAATGCCGGCCTATGACGGATCGCAGATGGTCGGCGAGCACGGCCCATAAAACTTATTATCCACCTTTTACAGCCCGGTGGTAAATTTAAAGTGGTTTTAAAAAATTCGACGGCGAATGGCCCGAGTGATCGCAAAGAGGGATCTCTCTCTCTCTCTCTCTCTCTCTCTCTCCCTTTCTCTCTTTTTGTGAAATTTATGTCAGCTTTGAAATTTAGCAAAGCGATTTTCATAACGACGAGAAGACTCGCGCGATCGATCAAGATACTTGTCTTATCGATCCAAAATTTTCTAATATTCGATGTGCCCTTCAAAAAAAATTAAATAAAAATAAAAAAAAATAATAATCCAATTCTATGTAAGTCAGCGACTGGAAGATTGAAACGCGGCGTTAAATGCGAAGTGATAAGACCCGAACGAACGCGATTTCCGAGAGATGGCCGCGGGATATATTTACAAAACCAGCGCGAAAGAGCATAAGAGGAACACGCGCGGCTACACGAGGCCTTATTATTCCGGGGTTCTCTCGGAAGTTCCGCGATGGGGTGTCCCCGGCGCGGGAGGGCTGCGTTCGAAAAAGAGGGACGCCCAGTCCAATCTGTATGCTTCTCTATCGATGCTTTGTACGCCGGCAGTGTGGAGGTGGACATACAGATACACGGGCGCCGTCGCGCGAGGGGCAGGGGTCTACGAATCGATAAAAACGCATCCCAGGCAGGCGCCAGCCAGAAGAGGACCGCGCGGATGGAAAAATGCGAGCGGGGTTAATGCGCTGATCATGTCATATCGAGGTGCTGGCTAAACAAATATCTGCCCGCGCGGACGAAAATGTACGACTGTGTCTCTCACGTAGCCGGGGCCGCTGTTCGATTCTCCTGCGATCGCGCCGACAGACCGTCCCTTCCGAAAAGTTTTATGTGTCGCATCGTATATATGCACGTTCGCGCGCTCGTTCTTTTCCGCGACGATGCGCGCCCCGAGCGCTTTTCGTCGATGTTTTAGAGCTGTTTCCAAGCCGCTGGAGATGGACGCGATTCGCACGAGAAATTCAACAAGTTGACTGATCAATTGCACAACCGCGACGGCAAATGTTTTAATTATTTTTCTTTTTGGTCCGTGTGTATATTTTTGAAATGCATTTTGTGCGTTACGTTTAATTCGATACTAAGTGTTTTCCTTGTCGGATGACGATATGAGACGCGAAAAGTTTGTATCGTGATAATCGGAGACGCGTCAAATGAAAAAACAAAAACCAATCAATTACGTCAATTTTTAATATTGACTTTTTTCAGGAACAAAATTATACGCATACCTATCAAGCGCAATTTTACAAATATTATCAAACAAATGGATAATTTGTATAGAATAGAGAGACTATCGATCTCGATCATATTTAGTTTTCTTACATTTAAAGATATCGCGTTTTGTTTTCGGACGCACGAGAGCTACGGCGGCTCTTTCGCTCTGCGCGGAGATTCCGCGAAGATTCTTTACGTATAATAATATTTCCAATTTGATCTGAGGTTCTCCCCTTCCTCTCCCTTCGCACCCTCGCATGCAACACCCCCTCGATATATGCACCCGTCGGTGCCGGCGCTCGCACTCAACCGCGCGCCCTCTCACCACCGTCTCGCGTGCATCCCCACCCCCAAAGCCGGGGGGTGGCACGTCGCTCACTACGTCATCTGTCCTCTCGACCAATCGACGGGCGGCGCGCATTTTTTCCCCGCGTCGAAAAAAAAAGGAGGAAAGGGCGAAAGAGACAGAGGAGCGCAAGAGAGCGCACGAGGAGGACAGGTAGAGAAGCAGAGAACGCGTCGAAAAGAGACGCCAACGGTGAGGAGCATACCGCGAGAGGGGGAGGAAGTGAGAGAGCGGTTCGGCATTACCCCCGAAGCCCGTTGCGGACCAATCGCCATACGTAAAGAGGCATTTTTTATGGGCGCCGCTCGGTCGGCCGGTTTGTGTGATAAAAATTGACCTAAGTCCTCTTCTTTTTTTTTGTCGAAAGAGCGCGAACGAGAGGGAGAGGGAGACAGTGACAGCGAGAAAGAGCGAGAAACGCGGAGTGCAACAGACAGAACGGGAAGAGCGGCGACGAGAAAGAGAGAATGGGAGAGGGACAGCTCGCGCTGCGCACGGCTATAACTGCCTAACATTAAAAAAGATGGGCTGTGTACGGGGTGGCGGTGGCTGGACGGACGGACGCGCGAGAGAGCAGGACAGGAAGGGGTTGGAGGACGTTGGACGGAGGAGGTGGCGGTGCTGAGAGAGGCCGGAGGGCGGCGGGGCAGCGGGTCGTCGGGTTGCGAACGACGAGCATGGAGAGATACAACCGCGTTGCACGTATGTGTCGCTCGAGGGGGTGAGAAACGCTACGAGGAGGCAAGCGGGTGGCGCGGAGGTTGCACGAGGGTGGATCGGAGGTTTGGGCAGCTCTCACGTGCGGATGGAGGGGGCGCAAAATAATGCGCATAAAATGTAGCGTATTTATCATGGAGATAAAATGATGTGCTCGACTTTCAGGCGACCGACGCTGTTGGCATGCGAGTACAGTCCGCCTCGAAAATCGACGGCTTACTAAACACGATTTTTTCACAGGATAGGAAGTACCTTTTAGAAAGTGACGCACGTCTTGATCATTTCTTTATTTATGTTCAACAAAGACTGAATAGGCTTCAATTTAATTGAAATTTTATTTTTTTACTGAAAAGACCGCAAATTAATTTTAATAAATTTTAACAAATAAAATGCTTAAACAATGGACAAATTAAAAAAATTGTAAAATATTGAGATACCAAAGGTCCCAAACTTCGTATCTTTGTAACAATAATGCCGAGAAAATATCAAACAATTTCCGCACAAAGATAAAGAGAATAAAATTGGCCGATTGAAATTCATTGACGATAAAGCGCATTATAAACTCCGAAATTCGCCAATAATATTACATTGACGATATCCAAAATTTATTCGCGCCGAAGCGGTAACGCGAAAAAAAATAATATTTTCGCCTTCCATTCGACGGAAACCCCGAAAGGATTTTCAAATTACATTTGTTGCAAGGCTTCGATAATATTCGTCCGCTTTAGGACTGCGTAATTACGCGAACACCCCCGCGGGAAGACCCTCCGAATCGTACATCGAATCAGCGCGCCGTCACTCGTAAATTTTGTTCGGACGAAGATTTCAGTGTATGCGCGCAGTGCGTAACCCTAAAATATCGTGACCCTCCCGAATATGGGTGACACAAGTGGTGAGGAAGTAGCAGATCGTGACGCCGATCGAGAAAGAGGCCAAACGGCGTCTGCGCGATCCTTACACGCAAGCGGTAAATGGATCGTAAATTGCCAATAAAATTATGAAATCGCGTCGAAAGGAAATTGGCATGAATGCCGTTCGAATCTTTCAATTTCACGACCCCATTCACGCCCTTGCCCTACTGCATCCCCCGGTGTGTTAGAAACGGCACCGTCTTCAAATCGTATCTGTCGAGTTCTTCTAGGGTGGATAAAATATAATGAACACACGTTAACAATTTTTATTTCTTCACATAAATATTCACATATATATATGTATATTTAACAGTACATGCTGCAATTTAAGATTTAACATTAGAGTATTGAGTTTAAGAGTAAAAATCCGATCGGAAGTGAACGTCACAGATACACGGCACGCGAATTCTATTCAACGTAATGAAACGATCGACGTCGCTGCTTCTTACGGCCGGCGAACACGAGAGAGAACACGGTCGTGTCCTCTTCATCCCTATACACCATAGAAAGGACCTCATCAATTTCCCGTTTCCATGCGGAGGGACAAAAAATAAACTTAATATGATCCCGACTATATGAAGATGCGCCGGAGCGACGCAGCATCCTCCATCCTTTGTTTTAAGCGAGGGTCGTTTGTGGTTCTATCTGTGTGTGTGTATAGTGTGCACAGTGTCGCGCGCGTGCACACACATACACTCACGGACACATACACACACGTGCACACACGGGACCGGGGTAGCAGTCCCGTGTGTGTCCACCCTTCGTAATTCTATCAGAAGCCAATCACGTCCGGCAGAGGGTGGCCCTATCTGTGCATGCGGAAAATCGTCGAGGCGGAAACGTCGATTTCTAGCCCGGCGTCTTATGAAAATATCGTTTCGTTCATGCGCGCAAATCCCGAGACGACGGGTTTCTTTGACTTCAAGTGCGCGAGTACCTATATCGACGTGGGAGACTCGAGTGCTCTCGTGCTCCGATGTTTCTGCAAAGTTTACAGTCCAATTTCGACCGAGAGACAATATTATTATTCGGGAATAGAATAAGGTTCGTCATTTTATAGACACACGACTTATCGCGGTGATGTGATTCTAGTCACTGAATACGCGTTATGTCTCCACGTTGCATTATTTAGTGCCGAAGTTTAGCATCGAACTTTACGTAAACTAGGCGGCGTTTTGGCTTCCCTTGACACACGTGCGTCGAAACGTGTGTTGCGCCGCCGATCTAAACGTCTTCGTCCGATCTAAACGTGAGAAAATTCATCGGATACATTTCAACCGCGACGAGAAGTGAGAAAAAGTAGCTTAACCGGCTTTAAATTCACGGTATCTTTTGCCGTCGAGAAAGGTCCACTTACAAAACAACGTCCCGTAAATCCGGCCCGTAGTCGCATTATCTTTCGCGGAAAAGGAGACAAACATTGCACGCGTCGGCGAAAGCTTTTCATTTCCGTAATATTTTAAAGTTATCGTGTCCGCCTCGGCAAATTTATGCCTCAATAAAGTTTTTCGGCCTCGTCCGTACCGGGAATAGCGGCGAACAACGCGGCAAGAACAGCTTTGCGAGCTGTTAGCCAGATAAACGGTTCCGCGCGAATTAGGGATTCAACGATTCGTGTCGGATGTTTCGGAACCATCGGACAGACGTCGGTTTAAACACGTCCTCTCGATCTTTAAGTGACGCATCACATGCATATAGGTATGTACATCGGACAAACGGAAATAGAAATTTTCAGTACGTCTGTACTATCCTCAAAAATAGATTACTTGTGATACATGGTCTGAATATTTATACAGATATATTCTATGACAAGTTCTTTGATTAAATTACATATTCCAGTTTCTCTTATCGTTTCGAATTCGAAGTCGATCGCTGAATCGCGAGAATAGAATATTGCATTTATGTACATAGTAATAACATACACAGGTATGTGCGCAATTACGTAAAGACACAGGGCGCGTTATACATTTGTGTTATTCTTTTATTCGAACGGCCGTAAGACGATCGAGTTTAAACATGCAGTACATTTGTATGCATACGAACTCTTAAAACCAAACGATGTATCGAGAAATCGTCTGATTGTGTCGACTTTAATTCGGAATTGTGTCACGTACTTGCACTTTATCACCGTATCCGCGGCCTGTACGGATCTATTTGATCGTATAAATTTTCATGTCACCGATGCCCCTACCAGAATCAGGAAATTATAGCGCTCGCGGATCGATCACGCGCCCGATTTGCCAGAGGCTGTGTAACTCTTTAAGGATTCAATCTCTGACTCGCCTTTACATTCTCGATCGGTCTTCGTCACTCCCTCCCTCCTCTTCCCCGATATATACATGCACGGCCAGGCGTTTTTGTGAGCATCGATTAATACGATAATTAGTCATCGATAAAACGATCGCGTTTATTGTGAGGTAGTTCGTAGGCCGGTTTCGAGTGCCGTTTAGAAATTCAAGTACGTTCCCCTCTTTTCACCCTCGTCCCCTCCCACCTCCGGTTCCATCGCACTCGAGCACGGCAAAAATCGCGAAATCTGGAAACAAAAGTACGTTCTGGTAAGAAGAGGGTATAATATGGATCTCCATTTGAAATAAGCTCTCCCCCTCTCCCTGTCCGCCTCCTAGCACCCCCGTGTACCTAGTTTGTTGCGTTTGAATATTCAACGCAAGTTTTTTTTTTATTAGCCTGCCGGCCCTCTCCTTGCCTACCGCTCGGCAACAGACATCTTTATTCATTGCCTTTCCAAAGATATAATTGAGTAATTATTTATAATATATCTAGAATATGCATGCTTCACTTCTCTCCGACAGAATATATTACTGCTTACTGCCCCTAAACGTAACCTCTTGTTACCGTTTGGATTTCTAGCTTGCAGGTTATACTTCACAGGTTCTCAACTTGGCGATTTTAACGCGCGACGACGGTTGCGTTTTCTGTAAGTACACATAATGCGCGTGACACACGACACAACATCAACGACAATCGACGTGAATTAACAATATAAATATATTATTAGTCACAATCTTCTAGTACAATCAGAAAAACTAATTTGTTATATTTTTTTCTGTGAGAGATATCAAAAAATAAAACGGTATATAGAAATGATGTTGTAACGTTAAAAAAATCTGCAAGATGTACTTATAAACAAAAACGGAAATGATGTAATACCATGTTGTGTGATATTTGAGAAAATTACAACAATTAACTTGTGGAAATATTTTAAGTGTAAAATTGTTTAGTATAAAATTTGTGTGTAAACATATCTCCTCGTAACTCGTGTGTGTGCCTGAGTATATATATCTGCTTATGATTACCTCACTACTTATTATCGGGAAACTTAGCTTAGATGGATTGCAAAACGCGCGCGGAACGCGAAACCCTATGGAGCGGGAAGCCATAATTTCGCATTAAGCGGTAATCGCAATCCGGAGTAAGTAATCGATATATTAGTCGTCCGTTAATTAACGTCCTTGTGATCGTGCGATATAGACCGGCTGGCCTGTCGACGAATAGATTTACGAGCTCACCTACGTTAGAAATCAGCGCGCGAGCGTATCCTTTTCGGGTCACCTGCCCCGTGACAACTGGTTTGCGAATGGAGAAAGGCTCTATCTCCTCGCGCGCACGCGAGAAACTAGAAAAGAGACTACCGTTCGGCTACAGCTGCGCCCGCCGGCACTCGTAAACACATAGAACAATTAATAATAATTTTAGGATTAATGCTAATTACATACACGCTCGCACGATAATAATGTCTGTGGTTTACCGCGTCGTTAGTCACCGTGAAAAAAAATGGAGCATCAATGTGCTTGATTATCAGGTTACGCCGCGATTGATTACGTTCAAGCGCGGCTTATTTGTGCGCTCGCCTCAGTCTTCCTTTCTTCTCACCGTAGACTCCTTTCTCTTTCTTTTTTTTTTAATTGTTCACTGTGATAATGCTACTTTAGTTCGCGTAGCGAAGTAATGTTACCTATCGATCTTCATGAAGCGGTGAGATGGTAGGACTGTCACGGTGATTGAGAGCCGCTTTAATTCCCCGTAAATCAGAACCCCGCTGATTAAAGACAAAAGGTGAGGAGCAGCGGGGAAAAGCGCGTAAAGTGCGGCACACGGTGAAGATAGAGAAAAGGAGGTGGTGAAAGCCGGTCTTCGTATTTGCCAAGTACAGACTTCGCTTCATATTTGTAAGAAATTATATGGAGAGTCTGTCGCGTGTCTACACGCAGTTAGACCGACTCTCCGCTTGGCCTAAGCCATTCCACGAGCGTTCTCTTCTTTCCCCGCGTTTTGTTCTGGTTTTCCTTCTTGCAATCTCTCTCTGATATTTTTTATTGCTTTTGAAATTCTCTCTAAACGATATTATCTCGTACCTATAAGATCGTGTAAATTACACACACACACACACACACACACACATACACATTAAATAACGCTTTATAATTTTTATACATTATTTATTAAAATAATTATATTAAAAATTGTTCTTTCGTTAGAAATTTTGTAACAAATTTAAAAAATTCATGGCTTTGCGAATTTTTTTCCGACTCGTAAGACACAAACATAACGATCGGATAATAATTTGAGGACGTAAAACGCACGAAGGAGAATGACAACTTGCCGAAAATGGCGTCCCGCAGGGGAGTGTGTCCCGGCAATTACCATTACGCGCCTAAAGTCGCTCGGATTGTTGGATAGCATAATGCTGTATTTAATGGGCGGCACTGCAAGCCGTGTGTGACACGATATACGAGACCGAGAGCGCAGTCAACATATATCCTGTCAGATTTTTAAAATGCCTTGATTTACAATGACCATTGTGCTGTCCGCCGCATATCTATTGTCGCACCCTCTTGCAAACCGGACACTTCTGTCTAGTTGCGCGAATAAGTCCGTTTCTCGCGTAGCTCGCATCCCGCGAATTCTACCCGGCTGGGATCGCGTGCATACGCGAACATTCTTCAGAGAAAACGGCCTAACGATCGAGATCATCGATCGAAATAAGATCGAGCGGCTCGCGGCGAATTAAACGCTGACGTTCTCGCTCCGGTTAGAAAAGTGATAATTGCTAGTGTCGTCTGTATCATTCGAACAACGTGGATGATGATTAAGCGTGGCGTCAATCGGGAAATATTCCAAGTGATTAAAGGCAATTCGAGAAATTAATCGATGCGGGATAAATGCGGTTGAAATATAAAACTCTGACCGTCTCTCGATTTCAATAGTTCGTCGAAGGGAGAAAATATACTTGATTTCGTACGACTATGAAAACTGAATAATTCTCATCGGAAGATGCTATCTTAATTGGTTAAATTGTTGCGGAGAGAATATATATATCTTATACTCTCGTCTCGCAACTATATCCGAAGAACTGTGTATAAAGTGTCGTACGAATAATAATGACGCCCTTGAGCGCGAAACGCGGGAGGGGAAGCTCTTAAAGATAAAAATGCACGTGGTACATTCGTCGGTCGTTTTCACGGACGAGATATAATTGGCTGATTTTACTTCTTCAAGTCACGCATGCGTACTGGTGAAAGAGATAAGTTAATGAAATCGTGCCTGGTTTATGAGCGTGATTGTTATGCGCGCTCGTGTAACACAGGACACAGTGTGAATTGATTAACCGATTCTCAACGGATCCAGCGGCTTTAATTGAGTTATCGATTTATTTTCGATATTGTGTCTTTCATAAAAACGCGCTTTTCTTTTATTTTTTTGCCTCTGTTAAACGTAAGTGAGACGCGTTTACGCGCGCGCGATCGGAGCTCCGGAATTTTACTCGCGCCGTATACTCGAAGAAACCGATGGATTGACACGAAGTCGACTCGATACACGTTGATTTTGCATAAAGACATATTGCGGCGTGCGGTAGCTTTCTACTTTCCGAAAAGTTTTGCTCGCACAATGACGCAAATGAACGAAACACATAGCGGTCAAAACTTGAATAATCACACACGAACATACTTTGTGAATAAATGTCACAAGATATTTTTGCGCGCGCGCACGAATCGCGCAAACGAGATTTGGTTGAGGAAGATAACCGTTTCGAATAAATTATATATGAGAAAGAGAAGAGGCGCGGAGTAAATTTTGAAATTTGCACGTCCCGTTACGCAAGTCATTTTTTGTTAAACAGAACCACTTAAAATTTTAGCGCCGAGCTAGTAGCGCAAGCGGTTGGTGTGTTTTATTAAATTTTATTGTTTCTACCGCGCATCTCTTGAATATTTCAGACGCGCGCAATGTTTACTCGGCAGGCAGCCAGCAAGAATTCTCTTGAATCGTGTAGAACTTGGAAGTTAGCACGTTTTAGCGCGTCACCGTTGTCATAAATTCTACTAAGTCGAACTTTGATGCCGAGTTCAAGGTAAATCCTACGCCGGTAGCTCGCGGAGCGAACGTCTAGCGAGTGAAGCGGAGAGGAAGGCGAGAGAGCCGGGGCCTGGCTGATTGTAAGTTATATGCGACGTGCTTGCTTTATATCTCCAGCGCAACTTTCCGCTCTCGTAAAGCTGCTCTGCTTCTCTTCTCTTTTGCATTTGCTGCCTCCGAAAGTGTATCGTCCTTTTAAGTCGAATACGTACGCGGTTTTTAACCTCTCGCTGATTATTCAAGCTCGGTAGATTCTACCATATATATATATATGTCGCACTTCGTTCTGTGCGCTGGAAGATACTCTTACGGATTTTTCTGATTGCCGATAAAATGTATCAAAAATCAGTGTTGATTTGTCGAAACGTTGAATGAAACTTAGACAAGCGATTTTCTTTATCCGCTAAAATTTTCAAGTTACTCTTAAATTACTTGAAATCGAGATTTCTGCGTCTTTTATGACAAAAGCGTGAATATCTCTTTTGTGAAAGAGTGAAATGTTAATACGCTCTAAAAAATCGGCATATCAGATAAAAGGTATATTATAAAAGCGCACGATATTCGGAGCTATCGGAATCGAAGCTGTACCGAAGTACTTTCGCCGATCTCTCTTCTGAAGAAGGGACAAGTGGTCGAACGTGTTATTCTTCGAATGACCTGAGACGCTTCCTTACACAAACGAAGCGAAGTTGGGCGCGGCGTTACCCAGATCTCAGGTCGCTGGCTGATGGCCATAATCTGAGCAGGCTGGTGGGGTCGGAGAGAGGCGCGGGGTCTGTGGGGTTAACTTATAATAACAGAAGTTGCTCGAGAGTTCAGTGACTGGACAGTACCTGGAAGCCCGGACAGCTACGACAGGGATGAGGGATGGGTCGTCGCCAAGTGTCCAGCCAACAGAATGTGAGCTATAGCACCAGTACAAGACGTGAGACCCGAGTCTCACGTGACCACCGACAAACTAACCGTGGCGTATGCTGTGCAAACAGTGTCGAACTTTGGTGCAAATCGCGAATTTAGAACTTCGATATGTCTTGGTGATACTGCTTGGTAAATTGGCCGGCACGACGGAACAAATTTCTTCCCCGTGGATACATCCCGGGGAACTCGTCCGGGAACCGGGTTGCAGACCGATATACGTTTTACCGAATCGTATCGGAATGAGCGAAAACTCGGAAATACAGTCGAAGCTCTCTTCGCGCTTCCTCCGTTCTTTCCAACCGCTCGCTTCTCTATCTCTCGGAATATCATCTTGTGTTTTCGTGTGAGAGAATAAAATGAGAAATCTAGATTAATTCTGTCTCCTTAATGAACGCAGGGAGATTCACCTCCATCTTGCGTAAGTTTCAAGAAGTTGGTCTATATATTCGACCGCTCTCTGCTTTCTTCATCTTTATTCTAAATTTTGAACTTACACTCGACTCGTACTCTTCGGCATAACGTTTTTCCTTTTGTATCGCGTGTCCCGTTTATATTTACGATATTTAGTTCACATTTATTTGAAAGTATAATTAAATGAAACTTTTCTCTTGCCGCGCATAATGAAAGGAACGTAACAGCAAAGTTAATCTTCCGTCGAGCGCGAACTTAAGTCTCTGTCACCTTAGAATATTTTGATGCGATGTTTTCGCCTCGGGCTTTGCCGATCGCGTTCTCGATATCTCCCGGCGCAGCGCAGTGGGTACTCGTTAGAAAATGTCGAATAGACGCACACCTTACGAGAAAAGGCAACTGAATGATAGCCTTCATAAAGTACGATCGGTAAACAATTAACATTCGTGTTTTGCTCGGCCCACGCGCTATCGCCTTACTCGACGCATTGCGTCGAGTCTAAACGCCTGGCTGTGATATAACAATTTGCCCGAGGACTCTTACCTCGTTAAATGACAATCAGAGACGTCGATCTGAAATGCCATCACGCGTTCCTGTGTGTATTACATACAAATGTCGAGAATCCGTTCACCTGCCGCTCTCATCAATGTTCGAAAAAATAATCTTTGAATAAATTTGCACAAGAAGATTTTTAAAAGATTTCTTTGTTATTTCTTTTCAGGCACATATATTTTTTACTGCATTTTGTGCGAACTTCTTTCTTTCGACTTCTTCCGATCGTTTTAAAATGACGACTCGTTCGCAGCTGCGAAGTCGACGCACCTGTTAATCAAGCATTAAGTAATCCGCGTAGAACAAGTTTTTCTTTTTCTCAATCGCGGAGCGCAAAAGACCACGAGAGTTATTATACACGGTCGGCTCACTCATTATCGCGAAATAAGTCCGGCAAATTAACGAGGGTTATTAACTTTTAGCTCGGCGAGGTCGTACCTTCTTTCTCTCTCTCTCTCTTCGTCTCTAGCGAGCGTTCGCGATCGGTATCGGTATACGTATCAATTACAGGACGAATATTAATGAGTTCTCAAGGATCGCAGTCCGCGCGTAACTCGCTACTGGCGGCACATGACGAGAAAAGGGACGGGGTGCCGGTATATCTGCGAGTATTTGACGAGGGATCTAGAGTGTCGGGTTTGAGCCTCCGGTTCGCGGATCGGAGAAGAGAAACGCGAGAGAAAGAGGGAGAGGGCGAAACGTGAACGAGAGAGAAAAAAAGCAAGAAGTTGATTGAATTTTACCGCGGCGCTCTGTGTTATATACCCCTACGGTGTACACGTGTGTGCACCGCGATCCACGCGGGACACGTGTGTATTTACAATCGGCTGCAGATACTTACGGCGCCACTTTCGATGTGACGGTGTTATAAATGGGAATTGAATCGAACCGCAGTCCACGCCTTCCCAAGGTTATCGCCCGGCTGAAATCTATAGCCCAGATACAATCTAGTAGACACGCTCCGTAAATTCAATTACGCATTAACAAAAATCGCCGCCATATAGCCCCGAGGAACAGGGAGTACGGTGTGTGGCGCGGGATTCGCGCAACTATACAGGAGGACGAGAAGGAGGAGGAAAGAGAACCTGGGGGAAGAGGCTGGAAGAGGCAAAGCGGGATAAATTACCGCTGGTAAGATGAATGGTGACGCGATATTAATTCCGATTTTCGAGTCGGGGACTTATTAACGCGCGTAAGCCAGCTCTCTCCAGCGGTTCCAGATTTAAGGTTTTCGACCGACAAAGAGAAAGATAGAGAGAGAGAAAGAGAGAAAGATACAATCTTCAACTATATAATTATGAAAGTTGCGTCTCTCTCTCTCTCTTTCTCTCTCTCTCTCTTTCCGTTTATCGCACTTCGTGCGCGATGTCTCCTCCGCTTTTGTCGCGAAGCTGGATGATGACTTCGCGTTGATGCAAAAGTGCACGCGGGAATTGGCAATACTCGAATGCGTTACGAGCGCGCATAATGAAGTGCCCTCTGGCATTTTATTGTACCCATCCTGTCTGATCCCGCGCATCATTTGGTACGCAGCTAGGTAATCATGCGCCCGTCATGATAGGACCAAGGCTACTGGGCGTGGATAAATCTGTAGGCTCAATAAGGGTAACTGTGATTAAGTGCTTTCGAGGCTGTACGAGACTCCTCGCGGCGGCAGCGTCGGCGACGACAAAGATTTATGTCACTTCCGTAGAAACAGCGCCGTCGATAATCCGCCGAAATTCGACACAACGCGAGATCATCTGCAGCTGAGATTCATTGAAAAAAAATCGTTTTGCTCCGCAACACTTATCAATAAATAAATTACACGCGAGATATTATGTAAAAGTAATTCTCGAACAAGTCGAACGGCCAAAAATTTCCGACCACTGTAATGGATTCTTTTTGTGTAAAACCGCCAAGGAAAAAGGACGATAAAAAATCAGATCGTCTGGCGCGCGATGGCGTAATAAAGAACAAGATCGGTCGCGTCATTAAGGCTAGAATTAAAACAAAAAAAAAAAAAAAAAAAAAAAAACGAATGAATGCGCGGTCGTAGCTCATCTACCGGCATCGTCGTCGCCGCGACTCTGTCGCAGAGCATTTATGGATCGCGGTGAGCAATTGGGAACCCGTCCAAGTCAAGCGCGTTCCAATGTTATTCGAAGAAGGTCGCGGTTGCTCCGCATAATTAGCACGTCGGAGAAGCCGCGCGCACTTCTTTGTCCGCGTTGTCGGCTGCGCCGACTCCCCGAGTCTGTGGAGAAGAAGTCTTTTCTCTCTTTCGAGGGATACCATTACGTGCCGATGGAATTACCAGCGCACGTTGGAAGGCGCAGTCACGCGGCGATAAATCATGTTTAATCGTAATACGAAAACTACAGCCAGCTGTCCCGCGATCGCGCGCCTCCAAGGAGCGTTCCTTGAGGAACTCGTTTCGCACTCATTAACAAATATATAGCCCGACGAGAACAGATTAATACTCTGATTATTAATCCTCGAAAACGTCGTGCCGACGACAACTCGGAATGAGCCTTCAACCGCGGCGACGAAATTGTATCATCGATATTGCTCTCCGCGCGCTTGTTTCTAAATATTAATGTCACGAGTGCGCATTCTGATGTACTTATTTTGTTAATTAACGCGTTTACGCAAAAAACTCATAAGATTCTTTCACTCTGTATCGGTCTGTTAAAAGCAATATCGGAATTTGAAAAATCACACTGTTTGCTCTTCCATTGCTCGAAAGAATGATACAATATTTCTTCATGTATTAATCCAGCGAATAAGAACCAAAATTGCCACGTCACTCAAGGTTCGTTTTCTTTCTGCCACGAGCAAGGAGCAACAGAAGGCAGGCATGTATATACGCTGTAATGAATGCCGAATTCGTATCGACTATTTTGCAGCCTGATTATTCGCTCTGTGCGTCGCTGCCCGCTCGTAAACGTCAAAATTAGCCTGACAAAAACGATGGCAATTAAAATCGCGTCCTGATTACTCCGCGTCCCGGCCTCGTAAAAAACGCTTATCTTCAACTCGCACATACAGCCCCAAGCGAGGGCATCGCAGATGCGACTTAGACGAGCACAAGGTAGCGCTCGCTCGTCGACATCGCCGCGCAACAATGTACGATAATGAAGAATTATCGCCGCATAAGATTCCCGATGGAATAAGCGCTGGGCTACTCGTTAGCGGATCAGGCTCGTAAAAATCATCGCGCAAGGATCCTGGACATACGCGCCAGGGGTTGACCGGCCAGCCGGGCAGCGCGGGAATCGCCTCCGAGAGGAATACTGAAGACGCGCGCGGGCGCGCCGAAGATCCGTCCGAAGATCTGTCCAAAATGCGCTCGTTTTGCTCGCTTTCGGCGATCCCGCGAGTTACACGCACACACATCCCGCGTAACATCCGTAAATCCGTACGAGCTGGTTTATCGCGATCGTTCGTCACCCGGAGCGGAGACTAAGTCCTTAACTCGTCGCACGGGATTATATTTGCCGCGTGGGATGAGGCGGAGAATCGAACGAAACGAAGCGGAAAAATTTCACGAACGCATTTCCCGACGCCGAAATTCGCGCGATGCAAATCGAAATAGCCGTATAGCCGTATAAGTGTAAATTAACAACGCATGTAAATAGACAACGTATCTTAACTGCCAAGGACTATCTCAGTAGTCATTGAACGTGTCGCGCGGTGAAGTTTAATTTCCTTCCTGTAGGATTTATCGGCGCGCGATTTATCTTTGGATATTTTATTCGCTTTTCAGCAGAGAGATAAGGCGCGACGCGCCTCGCGGTCGTTAGCCTAATTTGACTAATGACCGATGCAATCGGCGCCGTGTATGTTCCCGGGAAAAAAACCGCGCGCCGGCTAAATTACGCACCCGCAAAGTGTCACCAACCGGCTGTGCGAGTCACCCGCACTCATTTTCAGCGGGTGTCGTCAGTCTTAGTCTTGCGTGCCACTCGAACNCGCAGCAGCAGCAACAACAGCAGCAGCAGCCACCACATACGTATTAGGGGCAATATTTTAGCGGTACTTTTAATTTCGCCGTGATCGTAAACATTTCGACGCATACACACACAGAGAGGCGCGCGGGACGGCCAAGGAAACGGAACGGACGACCCGAGAGCTGTGTATTTGCATATTTTAATGAGGTACCGGGCGTATAGTGCCGCAGGAGCTGCCGAGAGACGCGCCACAACGGCAGCAGGTAGCTCTGGATAACTTCGGCCCCGACCAATGTCAGATCCAAATACCGACGATAATGTGACGCGTGAACCCAATGCGAGAAAACGCGACGCATGTCAATTGACGCTGTAGAATTTATGGATATTTTCTGATCGCCACTGTATTGTCTCCGACAAGAACTTAGCTTTTTCTCTTCAAGATAGCTTATTTTGTTTAAAAAAAAAATATTTGCATTTTTGTTCTAGACTTAATAATATCTTTGACTCTTTTTCTTTGATTGAGCGTAATTCTGTACCTACAGTTATTGTAAATGTAAAGAAAAATGATTACTTTTCTGTTCGATATTTTTGCTACGTATTCGAAAAATAATGCGTTGTTGTATGATAAAAGATTCAAACTATGGAATAGTCTTATACAGCGATGCATCATTTCTCGAATACTTATATAGAGTATGGAACAGTATTGGAGACTCGATTCTCCTTTCAACCGATCAACTCGATTCAAAAGAACCGGCCTGGGAAAAATCTTAAAGAGTTGAGTTGAGCAGATTCGAGCTCGAGATGTTCTCTGCCCTTATACTCAGAATGCGAGACCGGTAAGCCGGTCGATCAATTGATTTCTACAAGTGACTTCTTTAGAGTATAATTACGTCTTATTATTGTACTTTGCGAATGGAAAGAATTTCATAATTTATCGATAGTATCTATAGAAGAAAGACATTAAGAAAGAGAAAGGAAGAGAGATAATATAAATATAGCTTTTTTTAAAACTTCTCTGACGTAGGTCTGACGAAGAAAGATTTGTTCGAGTCGCGTGCAAGATGGTCCGTCGCGGTAACCGCGGATGCTGCGTCGGGTCCGAATTACGTTCTAAGAGAGAGGCGTAGGTTTCTTTTATTACACGAAAATCCAAAACGGTTTGTTCCACCTCCTTGCCACGAAAAAAGTGTGAAACCGGTCCCGACGCGCACGTTTACGGCGGTTCTCTCTCTCTCCATCGAAGCCGGCCGATCTCCTTTACGTACGCGAACAACTCGATCCGATCTGTCCTTTCCTTTTGCAACGTATACCCGACACGACCGCTCGCTCGGCCAGAGACCGGGCCGAAAGGCGTTAATTATAATTAGCAGAGGCGAGATTAGTAATTAACACTTGGGGGTAATCGCGAGCGTTGCGTGAAGGTGCAACGGATGTGCGGGAACGGGAGTGGTGTGCGTGAACCGAGCGTGTCCGTGATATAGTCGCATGTACGCGAGTGTGTGCGCGCACGGATAATAACGGCCGGCCTGGCTGACTGCGAAGAAGGCAGGCGAGGCAAGTCGCCCGATTTATAACGCAGATAATAATTGCGGGCCGAACTTAATATTCATGAGCCAATCAGATTTGCGTTCCGAGTCGACGGGACTCCGGAGTCTTCGCCCTTTTCAGAGATTCATTGTACGCCGCACGACGACGACGACGACGACGACTGCGCCGCGTAAATTCGACAACGGCGAGAGATTGCCCATTGTCGAGGAATCCTTCGAAGTGAATATCAGGAAGAATTCTGGTTCTTTCATCTTTTTTTGTTATTTTTTTTTTATGTACAAATTTAACGCACGAACACGCGAGAATAATTAGGTGTATATATTTTTACGAGTGGATGAGAATTATATGAAAAAGTAATTCCGACAATTAATCTTCTTAAGTCGAAATCTTATAAGAGAGCGAAAGAGAGAAGGAGAAAGTACTCTAATAAGTATCTTAAAACATTCTTGATGATGTTACATATCATTGTGAAACGTACATATGCACCACTCGGGGCGCAGAGAAATAAATATTTCTTGCCCCGAGGAACGTTCTCTTGAATCGAATTAAGTGAGTCAAAGCTAATGCTACGGCTCTCGTAACGCCGACGTCACTTAAACGATGGAGTCGCAGCAGCCAGGCGAATCGCCGGGTCAGAGAGCCGCCTAAAACGGTTATTATGTCGGCCGATTGCGTTCGCAGCCCCGGTAATATTAACGTCAATTCGAACGTAAGAGGGTGGCCATCGACGGGCTGTTTCCTACTGATGAGTCACTTTGAGCGAGCGACTACCGGCAGTGATGGACGCTAGTAGATAGTCATCGCGCGTATCGTACGAATTATAGCCGGGAGGATCGGAGTACGCGGATCGAGAGATCGATGGATCACTCTCTTTCTCTCTCTCTGCCTTCTGAAGATGCGCTTAATTTTATCAACGATATCGCATCATCACCCTGTTTAATTCTTTTTGAGATACGTAGATACACAAAAAAACGCCTTTCCTGCGTTCTAAGATCCTAAAAAAACTTATTATATCGTTAAATGGAGTTCTTTTTTATTTCAATACATTTATTTCAATACATTTATTTTGTAAGTGCATGTATAAATTGAAGAACGAAGTCTTATAAAAAAAGGTTGTTATTTTAAATCAACTTTTTTAAAGTTATTTAAAAAGTTGATTTTATTAAATGAAGGAATACATTTATGTCCCTAAAGTAATTGAAAGTCTGATTTGCTGGCTGTAATTAATGGTTTTCTCCAAAACTATCGAGACGAAAGTACAGATCTGACCGTCGGTACGGACATTGTTATATATAATTATAAAAGATTTGTATGTACAAGCGCGCGCTTAAAATTACCGCGCGCACCGAGTTATGCGTAAATATTTTCTCGAGTGGAGGTACCGCGTAAGTACGCCTGACTGACGTTAATTGTGCATAATTTGCCGCTTGGCCTTCGCCCGGACCACTTTAACGAAACGCGTACGTTACACATACGTCTTGGGGTTCGGTTCGGTCCGCATACGAATGAGCGGACCGGACAGACGATTCGCTGGCATTTACCGTGAAACCATTCTCACTCGATGTCATTACTGTCCGGCAAAATTGTCTCAGTCCGACACAAAGAAATTTAATGAACGCTCGTGTCTTGCAAGTTTAAGGATACATTAGTCCGCGGTTGTTTTATTACCTTCGAGATGAGTGCGCACGTCGCACGAACAAAAAAGAAAACAGAATTGCAGATTTAAAAAAAAAGAGAGAGAGAGAGAGGAAGGTTTTAATTCTTTATTTGTTTTATTGTTCCATTTATTCTAACATATTTCTCGTCGTATTATACCGGGTATAAACGCGTTATTTTAAACAAAACTGTTATTCCACGGACGATAAAAACAGGCGGGCAAACGCGAAAGACAAGTAGAGCGGGCAAATATATGACGCGCAATCGTCGGTAACGCTAGCGCGCGTCGACGATCCTTTCGCCGGCAGAAAAAAATAGCCGGAGTTAAAATATTTAAAGACCCGCGCGGTTTAAATACTTCCCCGTCACAGCGGAGGCATTAATAACTAGAACGAAGTGGTTGAATTATCCCTCTGCTCCGTGTTTACCCCCCATCTCACTCTCTCTCTTCCGTGGCGCGGCCACTCGGCACGCCGAAAGCGCCGCGGAAAAAAGCGTCATTTGCAGAACGCGGATGACATTTTAATCGCGGGCGCGAGCGGTGCCTGGGCTCCTTCTCGTTGCTCGAAAAAAAATATGGCCACCGTTTTCAGCAGGGGAAAGAGAGGCCGGAGGGCGAATGGGGAGGGCGAGGGGTAACAACAGGCCGCGGCGCTTCGAATTTCGACGGCCGCACGGACACTGTGCGGCAGAGCAGTTTAGCGGTCTGCGGGGCCGGCCGAAATGGCCGGAAGCCCCGGGTGTTTGTAAGTTTCGGCTAATAGAAAAAAATGACGAGGTGCCGGGGTACCTACCCCGTGTCCATTTCCAGCCATTATTTTTATTCCGGTGCGTTTTACCGGAATGGCCGCTCGGCCGAGCCGCATACACCGCCATCTATATACGGGCACGATGGAATGGTCTCTCTCGTCCTCTCGCACTCCCGTTCTCCAAATTCACCCTCTCTCGCCGACTCTTACGCGCGACTCTCGTCCGCGCTTTCCCAACGCTTCTTCCTCTTTCTCTCTCCCTTTTTTTGCCCTTTTCACTCGCCCGTTCTCGCTCGCGGCCGTTCCACCACGGATTTACACACTTTTTTCAGCCGGCAACTGTCTGTCATTAGGCGCAGCACGTGGATCGACGTACGAGCGAAGCCGCTATTGGGGTGTAGGGAACGCAACGCCAGGGCATGACAGCGAGTCGGGGGATGGAGACCGGTTGTGCCCGGAAAGCGCGTTTAACAAGGACAGATAGTGATTTAATTTTAAAAAATTGACGAAACGACGCTGGCTACGGGCCGACGCGGGGCCCGACCGTTCCTCTCGCGCGATTGTGCGCGCCGGTCCGTATATGCACGCGTACGTATGTATGTATGCCGGGGGGCATTGATTAACTTTCGACAATGTCAAATCGTCAGCAACGCCGCCCTCGCCGACGTTCGCCACGGCGAGGCGTTGCAACTGCGTTTTTTAACTCATTTGTCTGCATTTTCGGCGCCGCTCGCAACCGGAGCGGGGAGCGGGTGCCAGGGAACCGGACCGCCGTAGTGTTCCACGACCGGTTCGAATAACGCGGACAAATTACTACGACGCTACTGCATTTGAGCTGCGTCGCGGCTAAGCGATCGCCGGCGTAGCGCGATTTTGGCTCAGAGTAATGAACGATGATTTCGCATAGAAGAGAGAAAGATCGCGATGCTTTAGGGAATCGTACAATCGACATTGCATACATGTACATGTATATTGTACAACTCTTCATTTTTTCACGGGTGTTGCGTAATCGAGAGGAACCAGAAAAATTTGACGCGCGGATTGTCCGCGAACATCGGTGCAATATAGATTCGACATGACGGAGAAGGTACATATATATTGGTTTTTTTTTTTTTTTTGGTTTTACATTGTCGTCATTTTTATAAAAATGTTTAAGGAGCAACACGCAAACGAGTGAAATGCGAAATCCGCACGCTATCGCGGCATTGCCTCAATGTGAAGAATAAACGATACAGATATATATCTGGTGCAACACATAGAAGGGTGGTATGGGAAGGAAAATGACGCGTTTATGTAATAAATTATTACGGAACCGCTGGCGCGCGCGGTTGTATCGCTCGAAAGCCTGTGACAGAGGGAATCTAAAAACCAGGAAGTTTTCGCGAAACGATGTATAGCAACGACTAATGAATTAACGCGCGTGCGGTGGGCTCGCTTTGAAAAAGACCAGCGGCAGCTTTCACGTTACTGCCAGCGGTACGAAAAAAGCACAATGTTGAATTATACGACGGCCAGAGGGCCGCCTCGCGGCGGCTTTTAATGCTAATTTAATTATTTAAGCTTTTTATAAGTCAATTAACAGACGCTTCGTGTTGGGCCGCGCATAAGCGCGAAAGTTTTACCACTCGAATTCGATGTCCATCGAGTTTCTCCTCGTTATAATAGTCCACCCCAGCTTTTCTTTATCGATTGCTATCGGTGACTGCTAATTATAACTTGTTATTGTTCGTTTACGTATTGTTATTTTAAGATAACACAACTGATTTAAATAATAGTATATATATATATATATATTTTATTTGTGTATATTCCGTGAAAAATGCTTATATAGCTTTTATATTAAAGTTACTATATTTATCTCTCCGCAGGCAGTCCTTAAAATATTATTGCACTATATGCTGAAGGACTCGCGGAGAAAAAGAGAGAAGGGAAAGAGGTACGCGCGTTTTATTTATACAGCTGGTTTCTACTTGGAGAACGCTGCCACGTTTCGCAAGATCCCCACGCACGACGCATTGCATTATAATAAGTTATTAAGTCCAGCTGTAAGAGGGTGGCGCGCGGGGAAGAAGGCAAAGACGTGGTTCGCAGCGTTCGTTAGTGGCAGACCGTGTGGCGGTGGAGTGGTACGTGTGGAGCAACCGCGCGAAGGGGATCGCGGGAAGGAGGGGGGAGGCGAAAGGGGTCCGAGGATGATTAAACCCCCCCGAGACGGTAATTTTTCATGTCCGATCATAAATTACCGAGCTGCACTGCCTCCGCATGCGAGAGACCAGTGTGTTACGAGTTACGAGAAAAATTTCAGCCGGTATTATAATTAGCTATGTTAATTATGCATTAATTTATTATCCAGCGCCGCGCGACGTTTTAATTATAATCTTGCCAGGGCCGCGGGGGCAGCTTGAAAAGTAGTTTGGTAGTTTCGAGCAGACGCGCATTCGCCCTTCCACTTATACTTCTGCATCTCCCCTTCTTCGTCTGTCGTCATATCGTCGTCGTTGTCGCTGCCGTCTTTACTCCCGTTCGTCTTCGCTCTTCTTTTACTTTTTCCTTTTTTTTTTTTTCACGGCGACCGCGCAAAAATAATTTCATTCCAAAGCGCGGAGTTAATTAGGTTTTCTTCGAGATCCACCGTCTCTTCGCTGAGTCGAGGTTACGGGAAGGAAGAAAGGAGGAAGGAAAAGAGTATTATTCTCGGCCGTTGTGTCGCTTCATTTCGTCAACTGTGCAACTTTGGCAGAAAATATCGAGATGCGCCCTCGTTTTTATCCAGTGAAGAGCGAATTCTGAAACTTTTCTTAACTACGCTATCGAGTTGATTATCCTCTACGCGAAGGACAACGTCCGCGAACTGTGTAATTGATCCTCGGAGTCTTCCGCCCATCAAACTTCGTTTATTAATTTTCATCGACATGCCGTTACATACACAGCTATAAACGTCAAATCTATTGCAATGTTGCAGGCGACAAAATTTATCCCCGATTTGTGTAATTTTACACACGATTGCAAAACATTTGTCTCAAATGACCAATATCTCGCGGAAATAGTATATTGTATTTATTTAGAGTTATCTTCAATAACTGACCATCGTTGGCAAAAACCCGCTTGCTCGATACATATCTATATACATATCTATACACATATATAGATACGCCCTTTTTTTCTTTATGCGTGTATTTTTTTTTTTTTTTTTTTTTTTGTAAAATGCGCGGCACGGGACGGTTTCACGAGGAAACAGTGCAAATTGGATTGCGCCGTACATAAGTATTCAACAAATGAAAATTGATTCTGACGCGGTGCCATTAATAACCGCGAGGCGCATTGCGACCGTCATTTAATGAATGCAAGAACGCCGAAACCGGCGAAGCACTGTAGTGTATTTGTCATATTAGAGAAGTCAGGATAGACACCGCCCGTTAAAAGCACTTTACTGTTTCGCTAATTCCATTTATTAATACAATAATATGGTTGGGCCACTATTTAAATTCGGTCCAACGAGACACGGCCGCCGCCGGTTCCTCCATCAACCAAATTTCCACGATACCCGTTTTAATCCTGTTTTTCAAAGTAAACATCAATACCCAAAGTGCTTTCATAACGTTTACGCGTTTATCAGGCGCGGATACATATGATCGATCCGATAGATTGAATAATGCCGCCGATATAACGCTGTACGATTAACCGCCGCGCGTGTACGGCATTTGTATCTTGTTTAACTAATCTGATACGCATAACGCGGAAAATATGTCAAGCAGTGCTATTTTGCTATGTGTCTCCAGTCACATTTTTCTGTTTCTTCTTTTTTTTTCACGAAAATACTTCAATCCGCGTGTGTGTTTCATTTATTATTAACGTGTTTCAAATATTCTGTTTTTTTCAAGGGACGTAATTCCATAAAATAAAGAGAGGAAGAGATATTATTTTTAATGATATTTTAATAATAATTAATATTTATAGTACATAATATTTTCATAATAAGGAACGTATAGTTATCAAACTGATGAATTTGCATAAAGAAATATTGCTTTTTTCTATTTGATAATACCTCTAAATCGATTTATATACATATATATGTATACATATATTGAGTTGTTTAGTAATATTATATTCGGTAGAGTTCGGTGCCATTACATAACACAGGCCGACTATACACGCGGCGTAAAAAATAATTAACGTGAAGGAAAAATTTACGTTATATTTTATTCATTCATACACGATATACGATACACGCGCATGTAACGGAGCGCGTTGCTTCCTCTGCCGATATATTCGCTCTTACTGATTTACACAAAAGCACAATACGGTTACGCTGTAGGCCGTACAATTATGTTTACGTATTTTTTTTTATACCTTATCTACGGGATGCATATTTTGCATGGATTATTTTTTGTTTAATTTTTTTTTTTTTTTATATGAACGTAATTATAAAATTATGTGAAATATATGGAAAGAAACTTTTGACATTCTCTATCATTGTTCGTCTAAATAAGAACGCGTATCTTAGGCAATAAATAAATTTTTCAAGTAAGAGACCAGCCAACAATTATTACCGCGTTCGTTCGCAGAGTGTGCGCTTTAATCGAATAAAAAAAAAAAAAGTGCTTAGGAAATGAGAAATAGCCGATGACGCAAAAAGGGAGAATTCTTCATGCGGTCGATGCGAGGCACGGCGGCGAACCGCGTGCGGTTTCTTGCTGGTTTACCGGCTATTTTTCGCGGCGTAGCGCGCGCGCGGCGCGGACGAACGCACCGCAGATACGCGCGATATTTAATTTTCGTCCGTTCCTGGCCCCCGTATTAACCGGATGCCTCGGTACTCGAAGCGACGTGAATCCGATTTGCGCCGAGTATCACGACAAAGTGCATCCCCGGGAGGCAGACACGGACGAAAGAGTGCGGCACAGAACTTGTCGGAGGGATAATAACGATTTGAGTAGACGGGACATAATGCTAATTCGCAATTTGCAATTCTTTTTACGCGTCTGCTCTCTCACCCCCGCTCTCTCGCCGCGCTCGTCCTCGACCGACGCGGACGGGACCGGGACAGGACTTCCATTGGATTTCTTACTAACTATAACACCCGTACGACGCCTCTTGATTACAAATTGCTTATTATGCCAGTCGGGGGGCCTGTGCGCTCCGATATTCGGTGGTCCTGCCCGTAATTTTCGATGCATAATTTATGGTCGATTTAATGAGCCGCGAAAAAGGAGTAAAGGGCCGCGGGGATTATTTTTAATTATCCGAAGGAGGCAGGGATGAGAGAGCTGGTCGCGGGCTTCCTGCACGCTCTCAGTTGTTCGTCTCTCCCGATCTTTCTCTCCTCTCTTCTTCTTCTCCCTCATCGTATCTCCTCCTCTTCGATCTCTCGGCATTGCCCGTAATTCGTTTCGTTCGATGATGCTTTATCGCTTGACGCGCTTCTAGAGTTATACTAATTACGCGTAATATAATCTGTACTGTGGATGACGAGGTGCGAGCGAGAGACCGCAATAGAGGGTGGAATGTGCGGAGGGTAAAGTTTGAAAGGTGAAACTGTCGGTTATATGATCGGCAAAAATATAGGTTTATCGTTCGATCGTTTTCGTCCCCGGATACATTATCAACCTCGCAAATTCGATATATGACGTAAATGCGTGCAACGGATAAATTACATGTGATTTATGTGCGCGTTATAATACACCGCAAATAAAGTGAGTTGAACACGAGCGTTTTCCATCCGCTGCATATGCATATGCGAAGTTTCGGTGTACCGCATTATGTGAACTCATTTCGAGAGATATAATTGTCACACCGCGCGATACATTGTATATTTCGCTATCGCCTGCCATAAAGTAACATAATACCGCGCGATTGGTTGTTGCGTAATTCAAGACGCACGGCTATTTAAATCATAAACTCTCTTACATTTCATTTTCCGTGTCAAACAGAGTCGTGTATTCGAAACGTGTAGTCGGACATTCAATTCGAGAAAAGACTTTCTTGACGGTGTTTACATGTTAAAAAGCTGCGCGATCGTTTGTGCGATAGAATAAATTTATGCCCCGGCTGTCTAACGCGCGCAAAGAAATCGGTGCGACGTCGACAATCCGCAAATCAGTATCGAAGGGAGGGAAGAGGCAAGGGGAGGGACGATATCGCGCGGTGCGTCCTCGTGCCGTCGTGGCCGTCGTCGAAATGCCGTTGCACGGCCCGGGGCTCCGATCATTTTTTTTTTTTTTTTTTTTTTTTTTTGACGAGAAAAAATGCAGCCCCCGAACACGATTGATAGGTACAAGCACACGCGCAGCTACCACGGACGTGTGTTACTCCGCGTACAACGCTTCGCGCGCGCTCGGATCGCAGCGTGCGAAAGGTGACAGAAAGAGAGTACTGTCGAAGGACAGAGGGGAAAGGGCGAAGAAGGGAGGAAGGGTATTCCGTTGGAATAGAAAGGGAAATAGCGATGGGCCACGTGGGCGAAAGGGAAGGAAGAAAAAAATAGAGGGAGACAGACGCGACGCGTAACGCGCGCGTTTCCGTTCAACACGCGCGCGCGCGTATTGCACTGAGCGGTGGCGCGGTCGCTCTGTACCGCCACCGTTACTGCCCACCGGTGTGGGACGTTGCTCCTGCAGACTACGTAGTGTGTCGGAGCTGTTTTAATGCCAAATGTGTTTGTCCCAATGCATCAACCACTTCTGTCCCGATCCACCAAGTCCCTCGTACCACCGGCCCCGTGGCCTGGTGTACGTTCCGCGGCCTTCTCCGGTCTCTCTTTCCCCGCGCGGTTCCGCGCGCGTTCTCGCACACCGTATCCGCTCTATCTGTTCGCTTCCCGCTCGCTAACTCTTTCGGACCGAAAAGCGCGCGTGTGTTGGTGCGCGCGGATGTGCGCATCGTGGAAGAGGGCCGCATGTCCGGACGGCCACGGAGATGAGAGTAACCGGCATCGGTTCTCCCCCTCCCCCTGACTCTTCCTCGTCCTCTCTTCGCGGGCACGGCCGCATCGGTCTGCATGCTTTTTTAATGCTAAATGTAGCCTTTTGTTTGTGCGGGTGTATGGGAGATTCGGGCGCGCGAGAGGCGGTCGCCCGGCCAGCGCTTTTTTTCAAATGCTAAACGCGCGCCTCGTATCCACCCATCCCGTGTGTCCATGCTACGTGGCATCTACAGGGTCGCTCCGAAACAAGTCAGCGAACAAGACAGCTCTGCATGGACCACGGCGATCCGGTGTCACCCGTCCGGGTAGGCCGCTCGAGATGGAGAACGCGTTGATGTTGCGGAGCGCGTTGCGAGTCTTGTAACTAATTTCTCGAACCGAATCGACAAATTGCAGCGATCGTTTTTTAAGCATATGTACATATATATGCTTTAAATTGTGAGACAAATATCTATATATAAATATTTTGGTGTATTTATGATCAGATTTAATTACGAGAAACAAGAACGAAAAGAAGGTTACAAATGTTATTTAGCAAATCCTGCCCCTCTGTTACTTATTACCAATTAAACTTATTTGTAGAGAATTAATATGATTCTGAATGAGATCTTCAATATATTTTAAGGATTTTACGTTGCTCTCGGTAACAAGTAATTTCGGAATACTTCGTGTTTATTTATATGTGTACAAATTTTGACCGATAAATCAATATCCTGGTTGATTACATTACTTATATCCGGTTTTCAACTAATGTTTGTAATTAGCACATTTGTTATTTTTATCTCTGACAGTTTACATATTGCATTGATTTTGCTTTAATAAGAATATCGATTTAGAGAGAAATGAACTGTCTACTAATCAGAAAGTGTTATTATTATATTATTAAATATTTCATAAAACTGTAAAGTGCACACAAGTTGGTTTGTTTTCTATATCCAAAGGTGTAACTAATCTTAACAATGTGTACGAGTCTTTCGAAGGTGACTGACGAAAACAAAACCAGCAAATTCGAAACAAAAATGAAAAGAAAAGAGCAGGCGCTGCTCCCTAGGGCTGCACTTAACGTGCCAAAAAAAGCCCCGGCACCACAAGGGTTAATTTTTCCACGGGGCTTCCTCGCTGGTCGGGACGCCGCATGACCGCGTCGAAATTTCCTTCAAACGAGCCGGCCCGACGAGCCGGTCGCTGTTGTATCGAGGAGCCACCAGGTACGTGAAAAGCTATAATGCCACCGAAGCAGCGAGGAGCCGGGGCGCTGTGTGGGTCTGTTTTTCGCACACCGACCGGCTATTCTTTTGTGCCGCCCGTTATTGGTATTGGTCAGTGCCCGTTTCATCCGCGACGTGGCGCCAGTGTGTGAGGGTGTAATATTTTTTACTCTTTCCGAACGCCCTCGTACCCCTTCGTGCCCGCCCCCGCCGATCGAGCGAACCCCGACGCCCCCTTACCCCCGAGCAAGCATCCACGCCGAACCGTCGCATTCGTATGCGTGGGTTCGATGGGTATTGATATATTATTCCCAATAGTTCGCGCGCCTTCTCTTTCCCTCCGACCGCCTTTCCCTCACCTCTCTCCCTTCCGCTCGCGCGCGCACCCCCTTTCCTTTCCCTCCTCCCCGCCCCGCTCTCTCTCGCCGCCACCGCTTTTTTTTGGCTGGCGCTTCGCGTTTTTTTCAATTATAATTCTTTTTCGTATCCAATCAATCATTAGTATTTCCATTGTCCTTCGGTATTTTCATTTGGCGTCGCACTCGGAGCGAGATGAAACGACGCGGGGGGAGGTGGTTGTTCCAGTGGCGCTCCCGCTCCCCCGCTTTTTCTCTGTCTGTTCCCCGCTGACGACGCTGCCCTCAATCGCCGCGTCAGTCCCCCCTTGTTCCCCGGTATGTGTACGCCGCTGGTATAACGATGGCGTCGTCGCCCGCGACGATTCGTTAATGCGATTGAATATTAATTCTCACTTTGTCGACGCCTCTCCTCCACTTTTCCGGGATTTTTTTCCCTCGCGGGATAGTCGGCCGCGTCTGCCAGACGAACACCGCGGTTGACGTACATCCGTCAGCGCTGACACATCTCATTGACGGCTGAAATAATAGATGGCTTGCCTTCCGTCGTATCGGCGCGCGTTAACGATGTATATAATCCTTTTCCTCTATATCGCCCGTATATGTATATATATATATTTATATATATATACACACACCACGCCGCCGCTTCCGCGTGGAAGTCCCCTCTCTCTCGACCCCCGTTAAGAATCAGAGCAAATGTTTGCGTCGATTCGCGAAAAGGGTAACATTTTCAGTCGTTCTTTCGTTGACAAATTTTATGCGATTTTCTTTGTTTATATTACTTATGCATTACATATACTTCAACACGCGCATCTCGGTAATATAACACAATTTATACAGCAATGATTGATAATAATATTTTCGTTTTAGAGAAAATCTAAAATTCATCCATTACAGTTTTGTTACAGAGAAACGCGTACGCGCGAAGGTTCACATCGTATATATTTACATATCGGTTCTCATTTATTGATTAATGTCATGTCCGGTAAGTGTATTATTGTAAAATGCATCGTGTAATATATACACAATGGAAATTCACATGTGCAACAAGTACCGGAGGGCGGATTACGCGCGGGAGAGAATACGCCGATTTTCCATCTTCGACTCCTCCGGATTCGCAATCAAGCTCGAGCTAAGTGCGCGCGCGCTCGCGCCGCGTAACGACTTGAAAAGTGTGACAGACTGTTTCAAACGCGGTCTCGCGCGTTATCAGCGGCCGCTTTAGCACCTGAAAATTGCCTCGCGCTTTTTCCACGCGCGCGACGCACTTAATAAAACATGCTCGCTTCTCCCGCCTCTCCGGACCTCTCGTACCTGTCCTTCTTCCACTTCGGCGTTCTCCCTTCATCTCTCTTTTTCTCTCTCTCTGTCTCTGTCTCTCTTTCGTTCACACCATTATCCACGAGCACACGGACTCGTGTGTGTATGTATACTTGTGTGTGTACGCGAAACGCACATATACACGCTCGTTTGCACGTACGCACGCTTCACGTTCTCACTCTGTTTTCCTTTCCCTTCCTCCTTCTTTCTCTTAGTCACGCTTCAACACCTTTCTCTCATCCTCGTTCCTCTTCCGAGTTTTGCGGTGAATGGAGTCTCTTTATCTTCCTTCCTTCCTCCGTATCTCCCCTACAGTTTTTTTTCTCCCTCTTTTGCCGGGGCGACCTCTCCGTTCTACCTTCCTCGAGGTTGCTACTGCATCTTTCTTTCTCTTTCGGATTGTACTGCTTCCCACTAGGGGGTTGTACATATCTCTCCCGCTCACTTGCTCGCTCAGCACCACGCTGGCAGACCTCCCAACTGCTTCAGAGACAGCCAAATAAATGTCTCTCGGACTACTTGCACCGACACTTCTCCGCTACGCTTAGCTAATTCGACACTGTGTATCGCACGGGACTCCGCTACCGAGACTACGAAAGAAAATGTTTGGAAATTGGCCAATTAGGTGTGCGATTTATTTGTATCTTTTATTTTTCTTCTTTTCTGAAACTACATCGTAGCACATTAAATGTATAAAGCGCGATACAATAAAAACTTTGGAATCAAAGTTCCAAAGGTATAAAAGACAAGTTTTTTTATACTCGCTTAAAAAAAATTTACAATAATTGCAAAATTGTTTAAAGTAAAGTTCTGTAGTTAGCAAAGTTTTTCGAGATAAAATATTTTTCAAGATCGCGAGTTTAATTTTCAGTTGAGAGAAAAAAAGAGATGTATCAAATATATTTATTTTCACAGAAGTTATTTGGATATTATGGTAATTTCTGAAAATGCCTGCGCGATTAACAGTCGCACGAAAAACACGCGCAAGATACTCTATGGATTTTAAAATGAATAAATCCTTATCATGACACGTCGCAGGCCGGCAGTACCCCGATAAGCTCCGAATGAATTCGTTAATGCCGACATTCCTATTACGCTCGCCAACTTTATTGGGTAAAAACGCTCTCCCTTCCGCTGTCATCGCACTCTTGTGCACGCGACAGTCGCGCACTGCGGCCGGATATACACACGGTGTGTATACACGTGAAAGGAAGGGAATACCGCGACGTTGGCCGACGAGCACGCCGTAGAGAGCCGCGCGGTGCTCTCTCCCGCGATGGGCGTGGATAAACGAGCGGAAAAATGGCGGGGTTTGGAAATGAGATTTGCTGGTAAACCGACAATTTATCGTAGGTATCTGCGAAAGCATCTCTTGACGTTTCTCTGACCAGAGTTATAATTAATACGCTCTCGTCACAGTGCGCCCGACCAATATTCCGTCGCGCCCGCACACGTACACACGGTGATCCGCGCCGGGCGGACACCCCGCGGTACGCGTGTACGAACGACGGCGCGCGCGTATGTGTGGCCGCGCTCGCGCGCCGACGTGTAACCGGTTGTTGATTAAGTTTGAATGACTGATGCCGCAAAAACACATTAAAACTTGAATGAGTACAGATGAAAATTTAGTCGCTAGGAATCAAGAGACCGCAGAGGCAAATGGCCTGGCGGCCGCACATACGCGCGCGGACGGAACCTACTCTTCCTCCGCCTCGTCCTCCTCCTCTTCCTCCTCCTCTTCCTCGTTCCTCCCTTTTGCCCTTCGCGCGCCGGCACCCGGCGCCGTTGCTCTCTCTTTTGCGATCGGATGCCCATCGAAATACAACTACGCGAAAAACACTCGGCGATTGCTATATCCGCCGCCCGGAGGCACTTGCGTCTGGTCACATACCGCAACGGAAACAGCCCCGTATACTCGGTTGGCTTTCGACGATCGCTTTTTTCAAACGATCGATGAGTCGACCAGCAAGATCGCGGGCTGCGGCCCGGAGAGGCTGATTCAAACTTGATTCTCGTAATGGGGGAAAATAGAGCCCACCGGTCGAACGGACTAAGTCTCTCATTGCTATCGCAGATTTGCGGTTCTTCCCCGTGATTTATCGATTTTTGACATTTGCACACCCCGTAACAGATTTATGGTACACACGTACACCGTGCGCGGCAATGATAAACTATAGCATCTCTAATCTCGCAATATCCTTATATATCGTGCGCATGTATCAAGCAACGCGGAATAATAAATCCATTATACGGATAGCAGCCATCAATTTCATTTGGCAAAAATTAACATCCGCTTCTCGGCTATTCTGCCTTAATTGGATCGCTACTGGACGTTCAAAGGTTTCCTCGTTGACTAAGAACAGGATCGTTCATTGAATGTCCGTCGTTGCGTGTAACCCGTTTTTCTGTTCTCGCGAGAAACATTCAAATTGGAGGGAAAACGCGAGGTACGTGTAATCGGGTGCTGTAATCGAGTAATCTATCGCGAACGCAACGGATCCACGGATTGTCGTAGGACAATTGCGAGAGAGAGAGAAAGAAGATTTCTCGTAAATACTTCGAGATCGATGGAAAATCACGATCCATTTTAGGAAACGGTCGCGAAGGGAATGAGAATGGGGTATTTCATCAAACGCGACACACACCGCAACGTGTGCATCGCGATGGCAACGGTAGCGGTGATTGTCGAAGAAGAACTCGTGGAGAGATGATCCTTTCCTCAATAAAAATCGTCAACCAGATCGTAGCTCACGTACCGATACGGGACCGCACCATTCCCCGCCGGGCCAATCAGTGGCTCCCATCGCTTTAATGTATTCAAATGTAAGCGGTAGCAGTGTTTATGTCTTGACATTGCAAATTGTAGCGGCTGCACCATAACTTATAGTAATTGCTGTGCGCTGGAGTAATTATTTATACTTGTGATATAGCGTAGCAGGAGTTGCGCGCACAAGTCGGGATATGTCGGTATACACACATATATACGCTGGCTGTCGAGGCCTATTGTGAATATCGAAAAGGGTGCGATATTAAATCCGAATTAAGCGGACGAATCGGCGACTTCGATGCCTCGCGTCACTGTAAAACGACGGTGCCGTCGCGAGGAAAGAAAAACCACGGGAGCGCAAAAGCCGCGGTTTATTTTATCAAGTTTATCGTGTTTTTCTCCGAACATTGGCAAGAAGTATTGTTTAATAAAAATAACACACCTTTTCTCTTTGCATTAGTAATACGCGAAGTTATCTCTTTTTGTATTGTCTGAATTATCTATTAGCAGCGATGTAGTTATCGATTCCGGATACATAAAATAATATCACATATATTTTTCTCACAAAGGGATTTAAAACACACGATTTAAAAATTTAATTTCCAAACATTTATCTACTTGTATTCTCTCAGTTAACGTAAAATTAGTCGATATAAGAAACTGATTTTTCACATTAACAGTAAGTATAATAAATCGTATCGGTTATATTTGCAAAACGCACGCATGAATAAAATATTCGCGATATTATAATATTGCGAATATTCTTTAATAACATCACGTATTATACATGCCTTTGTAAATGAAAAATTTTTAAACAAAAAACCTTAATCCTGTACGTGTGTGTCGCCATCTCACTGTCAATGCTTGAACTTATATAGGATTTCAATACGTTTAAAACTGGTTGTAAATAATGCTACATCACACGACAACTACATATTTATGACTATTTAAATCAGCCAGATAAAACAAATGTTAAATTCGCAATAATTCGTTAAATCGTTTAGATACCTCGTAAATCTTTTGCATATTTTCTCTGTACAATCTGCTTGCGTAATCGAACAGATTGTTTAATCATCGGTAGCGATAAACTAAGAATATTTTCGCAAATAACGCGAAAGCACATGCATTCGCTGAGAATAAGATTAAGAGAGTTTAACAAAGTTCACGATTTCTGTCGATAAATCAGTTTAAGCATTCAGTCGATGAGAACGCGGGTGGTTTTGCGGTGTAACAGGTGGTTGAAATTCTCATTCTCCACAGCTTTTTGCTCCTTTATCGGCAAAAAAGGAAAGAATAAGTTCCAGTTTATGAATCGGAGCGCGTTTAACGCTTCTTAAAAGGGTAAAGCGCCTCCGATGGCTCTCTCAGCGAGGAAAATTCCTGTGCTTTTACGAGGGATCGTGAAATATATCGGGTAGAATATGTGAAAAAGAGCAGCTTTTTTTGCGAGGTTGAATTGTAACACCTACAAGATTGTTTTGCATTCTGCAAATTTATTTATTTTGTCGATGAATATACATGTAAGATTAATCGAAAAGAAAAATAAGTAACAAACATCGTGTTTTTTTTTGTCGCAAAAAAATTTGTATTTCAACGTAATATTTTTTTTTTTTTTTATCACAAACTCGTAATACTATTTTAACACGTCGAGCGTCATAACACAATCAATAAATGGTTGATATTATAATACGTCGCATTGGACATACAAATTTAAATTGTACATCGAATAAAACACAACACTAATATGATTGTGATATTTTCATAGACAGTTGACGTATAAATTCAGAAATATGATTGTGATACTTTCATAGACAGTTGATGCATAAATTCAAAAATAATTTGATAATGAGCGTATACATACATATACCTATGTAAAAAAATATAGCATCTGAACATCGTATTACGTGTATGTTTTCGATTTTCGCTAAGTTTATGAAAGTCACGGCGGTAAACGTGTTAATTAATAATACTGACCATCATTCGTCGTAGATCGTTAAAAATTAATCACACACACAACGTTGACTTACGATTTAATTATAACTTACGATATACAGTTTGCTTAAAGACCAATTGCTTAAAATAAAAAGAGAAATATTTACAAACATTATTCACATATTACATATATGTTGTGAAAACAACTTACTTAATGAAATCTTAATTAACCTATTTAAAGCTTAGGAATCTTTAACGTAAATGAAAGATTAAGAACGTAACACAACAATACGTCAAGGAACGTTACGTACTATAATCTTGTACAACCTATAATTCAATTTCATGCTTTGGCACAAAATCGTAGTATTTTTAGCATCGACTCTTCCCGAATTATTTTAAATCTACATCTATATTTTAATTATTATGTTTATGAAATATTATGTTGAAAAAATATGATGATCCGAAACAATAAATACATAGCATGCGTACATAACATTAGAAAACGACAAAGTGTCTAAACTGGTATCAATTTTATGGCACGCTATCGCCAAGGCAATTGTACTTCGATGCATTCTTTAGAAAATTAAGAACTCAAGACGAATCATACGTATATAACTCTGACGTCGCTTTTTGAAAAGATATAAAATAAAATTTATCGTTTAATATCAACCATAATGTACAAACGTACATTATGGTTACGTACAGTTTTCCATTTTTTCGGAATATATCTTTAAATTTTTTGAAACAATAATCACCAAGGTCTCCACATGTCGTTATTAGAACCGAAAGGACCTGCCGGACTCATTGAAAATTTATTGGAACTTGTACTCGAGTTTTGTGGAGTCTGATAATTTTGATTTGCCGGCAAATCCTCGGTCGTAACCGAATGTTCATTTGTGCTTTTAAGCGAGTCGACATTATTCGTCGAGGAAGACGAGCTAGTAGGTTCCTGATATCTCGGTCTCTTATCTGATATCGCCAAAAGCCCGTTGGAATGAGACCGTCTCCTGAGATTGTCTTTCACGAGCAACGAACTATTCGGAGCGCGATTGTAAGTTTTGTCTGTAATCACGGAAAGGGGTTGTCGCAAGCTGTGCACTGTAAAGTTGCTAATATGACTGGTGCTTTCCGTACTCTCTGCGGAATCTTTTTTAGTCGCGACATTATCGTCTCTGAGCTTAGGTTCTAGAAATGTTGTCGGTGACTTTCGCTCGCTACTCGAGCTAATGTGAGATTTCTGGGTCTCCGGCGAAGATGAGAAGCTTTTTGACGACGCGGGACTCTGCTCCGGTAACTTGAATCGATGTTGCGGCTGATGATGATTGGGCGACGATGCATGCGGATGTTCCGAGTGATGACTCTCGTCGCCGTAGCTGGACGTGGAAGTCGAGGGACTCAGCAGCGGACTGTGCGGTCTCTGAATCGCGGTGAAAGCCGAAGATTGACCGATCCTGGTAGATGTATCCGTGGTCGGCGGAAAGAAAGGGAAATTCGCAGAGATACCGGCGGATTGCGGCACCAAGAGTGCCAATTCGCCGGTCGGCAGTCGACTGGGGATTAATTGAACTCCATGCGGTATTTGTATTCTCGCGCTACCGTTGTTATTCTCATCTCCATTCTGGAAATCGCTCTGGAAACCGACCTTTACCTCCGGATAGAGGCGTTCCGGCATGTAGGGCACGTAGTGATTGTAGAACGGTGCCATTTGCTGGAGATGACTCACGCAGTTGTTCAAGTGTGATACCAATCGTTGCTTGATGGCGGGATCGACGTTCTCGAGGCGGTTGACATATCGCGATACTTCGGTAGCACATTCGGAAAATCCGGAACGGAATTTCGTTAGCACCGCCGGATCGTTAGCGACAGCCGTGCTCAAATGCTGTCGTTGCATCGTT
Source organism: Pseudomyrmex cubaensis (assembly GCA_014825685.1). Classification (NCBI taxonomy): domain Eukaryota; kingdom Metazoa; phylum Arthropoda; class Insecta; order Hymenoptera; family Formicidae; genus Pseudomyrmex; species Pseudomyrmex cubaensis. The sequence goes on from QVOA01015148.1 coordinate 69,571, forward strand.
TGTATGTGTTTCACCGTCATTTCCAGAATATCAGCCTTCTCGAGTTTTGAGTGCCTAGTCGGCTGTAAAAAAAAAAAAAAGATAATAAAGATATTTGCATGTATGTAACATTTAAAGTACAAAAACTTATATCATTGCTTTATTGATTGAGAGTGTGTGGCTAGTCAGAAGTGACTTCAGTGGGAAAGTTAGGAAACATATCGGGATGTACAACAAAGTGAAGACTATTACGATGAAGAAATCGAAGAGAATAAGATTTCTTCTTATCCAAAGCAGAGTAATCGCTCACAGAAGTTATGGATAATATTCTTGTCAGTGAAGGATATACCGTTTCTGTGTATCAAAGAAATCTACGATGACGCGACACGCCTATGCAATTGACTTGATATGAATTGCTGCCTTAATAACAGTCTAGAAACTGCGGTAGCTAATGTACCTCATTTTACAATCAGCCTTAGGGCAGCATAGCTCACACATTCTCCTAGTGGATTTTTCATCAATCTGCGTACGCGATAGATCATTAAAATCTGTGTGTTTTATTCAAGTCACGCGTGAGTTGCTTGGAGATGTTTACCTCTCACAAACACGCACTATTACGGAAATAGATCTATCGATATGTATCGATGATTTACTAACATAATAAGAAATGGTTATTCTTAAACCAATTCAAGAAAATGTAACATGAACAATTATTGAGTAATAAAATCGTGGGAAAAAATCGATTCTCGAAAGAAACATCACAAAACAATTTTTTTCTTAATATCTTGATGGACGTGACCTTCCCCAAATCTAGCTTATGTCATCTCACTTCCCACCAGCCCTTTAGCCACCAATAATTCAATAGTGTAGCTCTCCTTTCTCGAGGATCCATTGTATTCTTCTGCTTCTATGGCGTCTTCGCATTCGTCGGATCATCCCAAAGCCCGTATTTTTATGGTAAATTTGCGGCCATTCTTAAGGATAAGCGTGGGAGTCAGCACGAAACTTTATTAAGCGGAATCGTAAGACTCTTCTAATTTGTTGAAATAAAATGATAAAGTCGCAACATGAAGATACAACGTTGATTGTAAAAGTGCGACTTGAATAACACATCACGCGAGATGAAAGAAGTGTTTCTTTATCGGCGATATCGATTTTCCCGCGAGTGAATTTGACACCCGAACTCTAAGGAACGGAGGAGAAGCACCTGTTAAAGAACCGACAAAAAAAAAGGAGAGGCGTTGCGCATCTCCCCTTTTTCGCCGATCCGCATCGTCGTCGTCGCGGACCGGAGCCGCTGGATCTTTAAAGATGATACGGTCAACAAAAGAGAGGCTGCAACCTGAGATGAGATTTTTTTTTCTCGTAATAATTATTTCGAGGTTCCCACGAAAAGGCGCGGGGGGCGTTTCGTACGGACGAAACGGGACGGACACACCGGAGCGAGCAGGTAGCGGAAGTCATCTGGACAGAGCGAAGAGAAAACGGTGAGAGCCGCGTCTCTTGTCTCGTTATACGCCTGTTTGAGAAATCAATCTCGCCGGATTGTATTACAGAATCCTTGGTCCGTAAAAAAGTAGCGTGATATAAATCGTAATTCGATCAATATTCGATTCGTTAAAATCTCATTTGCGCTTTAGTTCTCGTGTTATAATTGAATGTATCAAATATAGCGGAGTGCATGTGTTTCTGATTCGACTAATAATGTCGAAAAATAGCAAATCACAATTTTAAAATGTAATAATTGGAGATTCTCTCAAATGTTCTCTCCCTTCGTCTCTCTCTCTCTCTCTCATCCTCCCGTTTCTTTCAAACGGTTCGAGTGCCATTGTAAAATCTTGTAGAACAGATTACGCGGGTATGGGGATCCAGTTCCATCCGTTCCCACGCGGAGGCATCTAAAATACTAAAACAAAACCCTACTCTTCCCTCCTTCACCTTGTTAAGTCCATTCCTCCAGTCTAAAACAGATCCTGTCGCAGATGCCTAAAAAAGGGGTCTATGTTGGATAACCTGATCAAATACGTCCAATATACATCCGTTATGACAACTTCCGCTATTGATATACAAAATATTTCTCAATGTATCTCTGAATCTTTTTATTCTTTATCTTTTTCTTTATGCTTATCTTTAATGTGTCTCTCAGCCAATGCTTACGTTTTTTTTGGAGTATCGATAAATCTTTTTATATTTATCATAACGAAGGCTATAAATATTTTTAATTTAGATAAAGATAAAAATACATAATTTTAGTTACATGAGGTTTATATAATTTTTTATTTGATAAAACAACTTTGATGTATTACATTTCGAGCACTTTAAAGTTTATCGGAATAAAATATTCGATAAATAAACGTAGGTTGCCTAGATAAAATTTTGGAAATATTTTTGACCGAGAGGTCGTAGAAAATCGAATATAATATACTTGCTACAGCAAAGTTTTTTTTGTAAGTAGCGTGCAGAAACGCTATCTTCTTCGAGCGCGCACGTCCTTCACGCACGCATCAGTACTAGCACATTTTTCGTTATCTTTAGTAAAGCGGGATCACGTCTCTAGATAAACAGAGCGGGAAGTCACGTTTGTCTACGACATGTTTTAACGTGTCGCCAGCAACATGTGGATCTCACACGGGCAAACAAAAATCACGCGTACAATGACTGGCATGCAATTTCGCGCTATTATTCGAGCGCTCTGCTGATGTTGTTTATCACCGGCCGGCTGTACCATTTAGGCGCGTTTAAAAGATTAAAAGACGCACAAAAGATGCTAATTTACGCTCGTGTTATAACTAGCCACTTCCGATTTCCATCTCTCGATCGATAAGCTAATGTTCTAAATATACCGTGTTACAAAACGTTTGTATTGCAATAAAAGTATGCAACTTACGTCTTTTTCATTTACGAGTATGAAATTTTTCAGCTCATCGAGATACTGATTAATTCGAGCTCGTCGTCGTTTTTCCATGATCGGTTTATTACTCTGAAACAACCGAGTCGCAAGTTTTTAATATTGATTATTTTCATATTTTTAATGTTGTATATTGATTCTTTTTTTTTTACATAAGAGCAACAACAAAAATAAATATTACATAATTTTTCTCACCCTTCTCAGTTCCGCTTTCGTCATTCCCGAGTGTGTTTGCGGCTCCAATTCCTCCTCGCTGCCCAGCATTTTGTATACAATTACAATAATCCACCCTTTAAACAGGATTCTTGACTTAGTATAAACTTTCGCACAAACGCGAGCACACTTTCTCTTAACTAATTACTATAAATACATATTCTTGATAATTATCTTAATTAATTGGTTTCGCGCCTTCATGACATAGTACGTGCAGGTTGAGCGGTCGCACTGAAGACACATCGAGTTCTCTTTTCACAATGTGCAAAACGTAACGTGTTCGAGTGATGAAAACTTCAAACCAAATTGGGGAGATCCATCGTCACCGATGGACGTCGCGTTCGGGGTGTTGAGGGTAACTGTTTGACGTTTTCGATTTTGAAGACCGCATGCCGATGCACCCATGCTGCATCCGTGGAGTGGGGTAAAGTGCGGAGTGGGGTATTGGATATACCCCATAGGTGGGGAGATTCTCTCTCGGCCCTCCTGAGACCTGTTGATGTGTGGGAATTCACACCGTCTGTGTAGGATATACCTCGTGCAACGTAGTCACTTAAATTTTGGCTACATCCTGTGGAGATAATATCGGAAGCAATTTGGACGCGATCTCCGATGAGACAAAGAGATCCACTTAATTCATTTTTTAATTTATTTTTTTCTTCTCTTCACGAATGTTTTCACAAAATGTACATTTTCTGTTTATCTACAACTTTTCTGTATTTAGACTGCGACTAGAAAGTTATAATTTTTGTTCATTTTTATATTTTCTATATTTTATTTGCAAGATGTAGTAAGATTTATATATTTATATATTTTTTATATTTTTTTATGCGGATAAAATTCGAATGTTACATATTTTGCAAATGTGTTTTCGGCACATTTTTATCTAGACGCAATATCCGTGGAGAAATATCGATTGTTAGCACACATTGACTATAGCAGCGGTAAAGCACAAAGGCGTGCAATGGAGGATCATCTGACAGAGAAGGGCAAACATTGCGTGCCGACGTGTGTATGTGCGTGCGTGTACGCATGTCATAAGTGTGGCTGGCGCGCGCAACGCGATCCGATGCACGATCTGCACGAGTGCATATGAAAGCCCCTCACGTGGGAATTGTTTTTTTTTTTTTAAACGTGTTGTTATTTACCTGTACAAAACTGCCGCTGTTAACGCAACGACATTCTTCCCACACGTTTATTTCTTATATAAAATAAATATTTTTTTCTTTCTTAATTTTTTTATACACGAATACGTTGAAAACTTTTGATTGTGTTTTATCATCTTTGTTTCTAATGCACGTGAGAGTCTATAACTGTACTAGATTTTTTTAACACAATCGGAGTGTGTTTGACTGACAAAATCACTTAAAGTTCATTTGGTTTGACGAAGGTTAGTCACTATAATAAAATTTTATGATTATCGTTCAACAAGCAAGTTTTTTTTACTTTTGATTTATCGTTTGAGAAATGTCGGGATTTAGTTCTCAAGGTCGCTTTACTATCTCGAAACTTACTGTCTCGACAGAGTAGGACTTCGCACTTGTCGCAGGACTTGACCAATCATAGTTCTCAGCATTTCCCTCGACAAAGACGTTTAGTGCGTGACGCCGACAATCCAAATACAAGTGGTTAATTTATCTCACCGACGCCGCGCTGGCGTATACATTAGACACGGTTAAACACGCGATTTCTAAATTTACAGGTTCTTTGATTTCTAATTTGGCAATCGAATTGTATGATAGTGCGTGTGCGGAAAATGACGTCGCTGTGAGAGATAGCGCACGTACTTCGCGAAGTTATAAATAACAAACAAAATAACTAAGTACACATGTGCAAACGAACAAACAAAGTATGCGCGAGTGAGTCATTACCGCACCAGCCATTCACGATATATCATGAATACGCGATCTAGCCGCGATAAGTGATTCGTTTACGACAGAAGGCAGCTGTGCCGTTTACAATATCCAACAGATGCAATGAGAAGTTCTCTTTAGAGAACTTTTAACTATTAGGCGTGTAAAAATCGAGATTCTCGTGGAACATGACGAGATGACTCGATAAAACGTGACCGGTCTACAGTCGAGATTTTTGTCGCGGTTATATGCGCGCTTTATGAAGTTCTTATATCGGTGCCTAGATGTTTGATAAGCGATTCAGCTTGTTTACGACGAATAAAATTCTCTCTTGTATTTTTTTATATAAGTGTTGTATTATAATTTGATAACGATCGGCTGGAAAGCAGCTGCCTTCTATAGAGAAGTTATGTAAGGGATATCAAAACAATACGACGCTTATCGCAAAGTCACTTTCGGTATGATCGATTTTATTTTCAATGTTATGTAAACATAACACTCGAGAAAACATTGAGTTTGAAAAACTTTATTTTTATTTTGATATCAAAAAAGTTTGAAAGAGAGAAAGAAAAATGTAAGATATATGATAAATATATTTAATATATTCGGAGAAGCATATTTTTTCTTAATTTTATAAGATTAAAAAAAATTGGAGTGTGTATAAGCGTGTGTCGTGAGTTAGAAGATTTTTCTACGTACACATTTTTGCAAAAGAGAAATCTCTCTTTTTCCCATGATCCATAATTTCCCATAAATATTCCAGCCTAGCTGTCATAACGGAAGGCGTTCGGTCAGATGTCGCGACCTTCTCATTAACCTTAAGAGGCTGAGAGGCTCGAAGTGTACTTGGCTTGACCACAAACCTCTCGACGAGGATCAAGAAGGCGCGCTACGGTTTAAATTTGGAACGCCCACCCTCTCCGACCCCGCTGCTTTTGAGCTGCTTGATCTTGGGATGCACCTGCAGTCTGCACCCACGCCGTAAGATCGTACAGGAAGGAAACATTATCCTCAAATCTTCAAATCTTTATTTCCGCTCGCGGGAAAAAGACTGACGCCGGGTTTTCTCGGCGTTCAGACAGACGCTTCCTTCTGTTCCGTGTGATTCTCTCGCGGGCCGACCACATTTTTTTAGTGCGTGATAAATTCGTCATCGAAAAAAAACTTGATTTAATAACCGGAAAAAATATCATAGATTTTTCTCACAAACCATGTGTGATCATTAGTATGATACAGTACAGCCAATTCTATTAATATACGCGCTGGAGAGAAACGTGCTGAAAAAAATGCATGCGTGGGGTCGACATCTGGGTTGTCGTTTTTCCCGGGAAATGTAGTATAAATGCAGAAAAATATAACTCGTTTCCGTGAGAGTTGAATTAAAAAAATACAAAAAAATAAACCACAAACGCGTCGTCTCGCGTAGTAGGCGGCGTCATTCACAGCACTCTGCCATTTGTTACTCTCAGAAGGGGTGGCATTTAGATAAATTAGTCCCGCAATAAATTTCTTATTAAAACTCTGAATCACTCCCACGCTCTTTTTTCATAACTGGAAGTAATATTAAGAAAAATATATTAAACTCTAAAATTTTGCGTTTGTTTATGTTATTTATAATTATTGGTAATTCTTCTAAACAGTTTTCTCTAAACATCTCTCGGTTTTTTAATCACTTCGATTTAGTTATTTTTATATTTCGCAACATGTGCTTGCATACTTGCACAGCAGAATTCATCCCTCATCTTATCCCCGTTGCGTAAGCGTGAGCATTGAGGTTCTTCGGAGAGGGCTGTCCCATTCTCGCGTACCCCTTTCCGGAGTGGCCGTCTTTCGCGCGGGCTCGCAAAAGTTTGTGCCTGCACGACGCTTACGAACTTACACAGCGATGGGGATCACCTGGCGACGGTTCCCACGTTTCTGCGATTCGCGTTCGGCTTCACCCTTTGCCTTATATTCCGTCGTGTCGGTGGATTCCGGGTGCCCATAATGGCGAGCACGCAAAGGACAGAGAAGGGAGATGAAGAGAAAGAGAGAGAGAGACCCGCGTGTGGAAAGAGTGAAAAAAATATGCGGAAAGAAAAGGAAACGAGCTGTGCCTCGTGCATCCATTATGGGGGTCTGACCGCTATGGCGATGCGCGTGGCTGACACACGAGGAACCCGCGACCTCGGGGATTCGATGTTTTATTAGGAAGGGAGAAAGAAAACGGTGTTAAGTCGGTCCGCGCAGGTATGTATTTGCATAGAAAAGCTGAAATTTCGTGTCCTTGCTTGACACACCGTAACTGTTCCTCTGTAAGAATCATGGGAGGATCCGGCGTCGCTCGGGTATCCTGTGGGAATCTTTTATATATCGCGCTGTCTGGAGTCCTTTTCTTACAATGGGCCATCTCTCGTGTGTGCAAAATTACATGCTAATTTTTTTCTCAATAGTAAAACTTAAGGATACAACAAATGATGATTCTCGTCGCGCGATAATAATTTAATTTTCTTGATAATTGCAGTGCTAATTAATTGCGAATAATAATGTATTTACTGTAACATATTGTTCATTATTCAGTTAAAATGTTTCCGCAGGACTGATCTTTTGGAAACACGATCTGTTTTTTGAAGAAACTTGAACTAAAAGAACCCTCCGCCGCACGTTCGCATGGAATCACATAATTTCGGATGTTTCAGTCGATGGTACAATACTCCTCGCAGAGAGATTGTTTTTATATTGTTCTCTTTAGTATCCTTACACATCGTACGAGTGTACATTCATAGATCACATGTTGTTTTGATCGTTCAGTTCAGTATTTTTGGAAACCCAGCCAATTTGCTGATAATTATTTTATGGTATTAACAAGAAAAATAGAAACTCAACTTTTTTTCCGTACAATTATGCTCGCAGTGACATAATTGTTTATTTTCTAAACATAAATTCATTAATGTCCACCACTTTGTAAAAAGAAAGCAGTTCGTATGACGCGGTTTAGAGAATCGGCTTTAATAAAGTCCTAGAACTTTTGCAAAGGAAATTCGAACACGTGGAAGGCCTTGCCCCGCGATTCGCATTGTGCGACTCGCATCGCGATCTCGAGTACACTCGAGAGTTCCGGGCGCGCTATTACGCGAACGAAACAATGAAAGAGGAGGAGGGACGACCGCTCTCGGGTCATGTGGGGTCCAGTTTCGGTCGGCACCCGTCATGGAACACGGTTGTCGTCGCCTGTGATTCCGGTGAGGTCGCGCGGCGCGGCAGGTTGCATGCAGCGGCGCGGCAGCGTTTTGGCTGCAGCGGGACCCGGCGGCAGCGGCAACAGCAGCAGCAACCTTGCGCGCTCGTCGCAGCCTAGGCGCTCCGTGAGAGCTGGTGAGAACACACCGCGCCACGCGTTCCCACCATCATCCTCGGGCTTCTTCGGCAACCTCTTCGGAAACGCTCGGCCGCGTTCTCGATATCGGCCACCACCGTCAAGGGTCCTCTCCGCCGCGATGGGTCCCCCCCGCAGGCCCTGCGCTTTCAGATGTCGGGACAGGTCCAAATGCTGTTAGTTGATCCTTTGCCCGTAATTCCAGCACGTTGATTTTCCGGCTCTAATGATTTGTCAGTAATGCGACAGTAATAATTTTTCACCGCAACGCGGTAATCGCACATAGGCATATACTTTGCTCTTTTATTTTTTGCTAATCTTCCGGATACAGCTTTATGCAAATTTGCCTGCGAACGCTATTGACTGCTCTACGACTGCCGGTAAAATTTGTCAGTTCGAACGAGTTAGTCCGTGCAACTAAACCGGCTCGTCGAAATTACAGATCATGGGTCACATTGCTGTGAGAAATTCGTAAGTCGTCTATGGCTACGTGTTTAGCTTTCTGCATACGTAAATAGAAACGCTCGAAGAAAATGCAGATGGTCATCGTGTGGAAAATTTTTTTGATTATTGGATTCCGGTTTTTCATGTCGCGATCTCGATATATATACGGCATCCAATTGAATCCGACGACTGGATGTCGAATCACAAAATAGTGTTTTACACATAGAAATAATCGAATACAATAGTATTGCGATGAATGATCCATCATTTTGTTAAATTGCAAAGCTGATTGAAACGATTTCATTAGATGATCAACCCTCTTGCAATTTATATGATAATTTATCTCGACGAGAGAGAGACACACCCAGGAAATAATTATTGACTCGAATCATGTGGAACGACTATGTTCTCCATTGTTATTTACCTCAAAAAAAAAAGTTTGCATTCCTCGAATATTTTATTTTACTACATGTATAAGAATTCTATAACATTTTCTCAAAATATGTTTATTAATATTTTTTAGTTTAAGAAATATTTTAATTTTGTACTCTGTCTCTCTCTCTTTTTCTCTCTTTTTAACTTGATTGTGCATGCTGAGGCAACAATGTCGTGACGTGGTCTTTCTTCATTGAACGACGAAGAAGTGAAGAGTGCAAACATCGATGGTAAGTCTGCCGCATCTGCTGCCTGAACTTATGCTGTTTCGAAAGCTGGGGTGCAAACAATGCGACGGTCTTGCACGGATTGCGAGAGAGAGACCCCTCCTTATAAGATTTTTCGATTCTCTTATTGCCAGACACGTTGGCACGCGCCGAACATCACCTCTACCATCACCTGGGTTATATTGATTTTAGAATAGCAGCTGATGCGTGTGTAAAGATATTTCTTCTACGCGCGCTACTAACGCGTCAGTGTGATAATAGTTCACTGCATTCGTTGATATCGCGAATAGTAAATTATTTAAAATAGTTTTGATTTAAGACTTTTTAGATTTTACCCGACAAATGTAAAAATTCAAGTTTTATTGATGTATCAGCCGTCAATATCGTTAACGAAAAGAAAAAGAAACATCTGTGTACTGTGTTTAAAGGGTCTATTAAAATTTTACTGTGGAATTATATTTTTTCTTCGCCGAGAGAGTAGATCACTTACTCGCATATGTGCAAGACGAAGAATATTCCCTTCGCACAATTTTGTAGGGACCTACCCTTCTTAGAGGGAGCTCTCTGTTAAAGGGACCACAAGCCGGTGAGCAAAGAGGGGAGCAAGGACAATACGTTGCGCAAAATGCTTTTCTTGCTCGGCTGCAGAAGGGGAAGGCCTGGCACGCGACCAACGTCACCTGCCCATTGCGCGACCTACTGAAGTTCTTATATCGATTTTCTTTGGTGCAGCTGCGACGTCGCGCTTCTTGCGTCGGTCATCGGACCGAGACGTCTTGGGGTCTCTCATTATACACGCGCGTCATATGGCGTGAACGTTGAGATTCTTACGTGGGATTCGCGGAGAATCTTATTAAGAATCTCCCGCGCAGTGCTGTGCACCTGTTGCAGCACTTCGAACCATAGCGTGGAAACTTCACGATCTCGTGATAATATACTATTATCATTCTGACATTTGTACGTCCGTTTCCTCACCCTGTTATTCGATAATTGGATATAATAAATTTTGCCAAGAATCGTTTGTAAAATAAAAGTACGTTAGATTGAGGAAAAGAGGCTTAAAAAGTAAAGGTAAAAATGCATATATCTATTCGGTTAAAAAAATTGAACGCGCGTATTTACAACTCCGTAACGTGTAATGATATCGACACGTCTGCAATAGACGAACGTACAGTCGATCGCTTTTGATCCGCGACGCTCGTGTCCGATCGAGGGGTTTGCCTTCGTAGACACGCGAAGTCACACGATGGAATTTCACCTTGAAAATCGAGGGCTTCTTGATATATGTCCGAAAAATTCCAGCTGTAAAAGACACCGGGCTCAAAAAAGGGACGCGTGCCGTTTTCCCACGTGTCCCCTTCTCTTTTCTCTCTTGTTATGCGCCGCGTGTGCAATCCGCGTTATTCTTTTTGCGCACGATCTTTTACTCCCCTTTTCGTCTGGTCTCTTTCTCTCTCTGTGCGATCTTGGTCGTCTCTTCACCTTGCCTTCCCTTAATCCCGGCACCCCCTGCAGATGCCCCGTTTAAGATTTCGGGTTTCCCTTCGACGTCACGCCATATGACGTGTGTCCGCTGCGTGACGTCATGAACATGTGCTCGTGTGACGTAAGGAACCAGCGAAGTATAATGATTCTTTTTTTCGAGTACGTCGTACGTAGAGGAGCCATTTATACCGTGGGTCGTGGGATTCTTGAATTTGCAGAGGGAAGTAGACGAGCAGATGCTCTACGATTGCACACGTGGCGTAGTTTAGTGAGTTCTGTCTTTTTGATATTTCGATTAATAGCAATATAAAGCACTTAAACATATGAATGTTGAAAAGTTTTAGACGCACGAGTTTTGCAGCAACATTTATTGATGGATTTTACATAAAAAGCTGTTTGTCATAGCGGGCAATTTGCTGCAATTAACGAAACGTGACAAAATACAAATATAGCACGGTGCTCCCATTAGCTACAAATATGATCGATAAAACATCCAGTTCGTTCTTTTTTTTTTTTTCGACGAGCAACCACGTCGACCCCTTCAAGTCTTTCAAGACTAGGTCAATGTTCTGAAAAGTGAAGGATACCAGGGGCAGCAGCTGTGAAAGTTGTCTTGTTATTGTTAAATTTCGGATTATGCAAAATATTCTGTGACGTTCTAGCTTAAGTGGGACACGGATTTGCATCTGAAGACGAGAAGATCTCGCGCGTCCCCCATGTCAGATAATTAGAAAATTCTTTGTGTACAACGCGCGTCAATATATTCTTGCCAAGGAGAAGCGAACAATATCATCTTTACGAATCGTTCGCGTAGAAAACCTCACGCGTCAAAACTATTGTGTTTGATAAAATATTTGACGGGAATTTTTTATTTTCTACACATAGGGCACACATTGGGACGGATGTCCAGTGAGTAAGAAATTGTACGAGATCTCTAATATATACGCGTTTAATTGCTTAAAATAATACAACACAATCATCCTGTGTCATCGTCTCTCTTGCCATGAGAAATGCAGTTATCTCGTCCAGGTGGTTTCGTGACGCTCATGACATATGTCTGATTATTATATTATCGTTATGGGAACTCGCGCGCTTTCATTTCAATACACCGGCAAAACGTCCCAATTATTTCTAAATTTCATGTGTCACGCAACGCGCGATCTTTAGAAACCATTTTATCTGTCTATTTATATCTTATTACTGCTTCAAGATTTTTCTAACGAGCTTACACATTAAATAAATTTAAATATAATTATATGTCTAAACAATACATATATTTATATTATATTGGCTCGCTTTTGCCCAAATACTCTGTATTTATATTTCTACAAGTAAAAAAAATTTTATAATTTATATTTATTAACTATATTGAAGTAACACATGTCAAAAAATTGACTTGCATTTTTAATTATGACATTACATCTTTTTATGCACATGTTTTTTACTTTGACAAACATTGCGCACAAGATTAGTGATCATCATAAATACAATTACATAATATAAATTGTACATAATATAAATTGTATTTGTAAAACAATAATAACTTACTTGTCTCTAGTATTATTTATTAGTGTATCCTCGTATCGTGAGAATGAGCGATGAGTTATCAACTGAATTCCCATGGATACTTCAACACCTGGCAGAATGTGGTCGTGACCGGGAAAGTTTTGTCTGTTAAAAAAGACAAGATCCGGTCTGAGTTTGTAGCGAAACGTTTGTTTGAGTGGACAATAATTGTCTGTTAATAACGTCCGGTGGGGTTCTGACACACATGGCAAATAGTTTAACTCGTTGTGACAGATGCTGTTACAAGTAACACGCATCGAGGACGCATACTACGTTTGTAATACCTATAACACTTGTTTTTGTTTTTAATCAGGAGATAACAATATTACGAAATATTTAACACGCAATTATGTAGGATAAAAATTACGATAAACATTACGTACACACATGTGATATCATTGTTATCAATCGTCGATTATATAACTGATAAAATCGATCACAATATACGTCTATTAACGTATAATTTTTTTTATAATGGATTAGTAATTTATTATCAACTGTCAAAAATTTTGAACTTTAAAGGTAAAAGAAATAAAATATAAATATTAAACAAATGTACAATAAGAAGTTTATATAAATTCTACTTCTTTGTTTTGACGTTTTTTGTATATCATTATATCTTTGGTCTTATAAATGATTTTCTTGTTTTTGCAAAACAATATAATAAATTATATATAAATCATGATACTAATGTAGAGTACTTGTGTAGTTGTCGGTAATCTCCTTTTTTTAAAACAAAAATTAGTTATAAATTATTATTATATCTTGTACTTTTTGTACATATTTGTATCTTGCATAGCATTTAAAGATTTTATATGTGTTTTACGCACGTATGAAGAAATAGTTATTGTCAAAAATTTTACTTTTAACCACTTGAAGGTATTATATCGAGAGAATGTGTAAACTCTCTCTTACTTTACCAGAGAAATACGGGAGAGTTTAAACAAGACTCCGATAGAGGGCATAGGGATGTAAAATCTCACGTTTGAAGCTACACATATTTTTACAAGAAAAGGTGTGTGTACGTGTGCCACAAACATTATGTGTGGGAAGATATCATTGCTTTACCGAAACTTATCTCTAGAACCTAAAATTTTGTTGGCAACAAAATCACTCAAAGTTTTATGTCTTTCTAGAAACTGTTTCGTCTCATTAACTCCTAATTGCACTGTAGATTTTGCTCATTATTAAGAAGAACATACACTTAGCTTTTATATTTTTTCGGTTTATCAAAAGTTTCCACCGGGATTCTAATTGGATTCGTAATTATTGTTTTATTTCTGTTTATGTAGATAGACTGAAGGCACGATTCTCTTTCAACGCCTCTAATAGTCGATTATTTTAATAGCCAATAAGAAATTTAAATTCATATTAGAGCTCTTAAATCTTCGAGAGTTTTAAGTTTTTATAGTTTCACATTCTATCCTCTTCTAAACTGCGCTTACCCTTATGTTTTTAGATACAACACGAACAGAATCCACGTGTGTGGCCGAAAATTAAACGTATAACAACCTGCATCCGTCGAATTTACCCACACTTACGTTCCCCTTTTTTATAGCGTGTGATGAACGCCCTTTTGCCGCTCTCGTTAGCTCAATTTTACGATCTAAGCTGGACACCCGCTTATTTTTCATAATTTTCGAGGTAATTACGGCGCTCCGCTTTTATTCGAGTTTCGAAATCATGGTACTTCACATACACACAACCGCGTCAGGGAAATTGTAATTGCAACAGTTACAGGCATTTTATGTTCCTCTGCAAATTACATCCGTATGTAATCGCGTAGAATTACAAGACATTTGCGCCGTCAAACGAATAATGCAAAAATATATCGAGTTGTTTTTTTCTCGTAAAATGGTTTGGATAATTTTGATCATAATTTTATGATCTCGCGACTATGCGTTCTGAGAAATTGAAATTCTGATTCGTGTTGTGTGTATATGTGTTAAAACGGATGAATTGTGTGCTCTCCGCATCCGGTAGAATCTCCTTGGGGATCGGCTGCCACAGATTCATTAGTCAAATGGACCGGTACATACAAGAAAAATTAATAGGATATGTCCTGCATCCAATTAGGGCGTTGGAGTTTGACCGAAGGGGGTGGATTCTTAATTGCTTTTCGAGGAATGATATACCGCCAGCCTTTTCGGAAGCTCGAATGATGATGAATTGGGGTAAAATATACGAAACTGCGTTTCGAGGTATAAATCTCGGAGGGCCTTGTATACGCTCTCATTAGTATTATTTCGCATCAAGAAGAAGAAGAAAGAAAAAGCTCTGAGCGCCAAAATAATATTATCGCCAATATTAAAAAGTCTGCGGTGAAAACAATAAAAACACAAATTACGCGATTCTAAGATTTCGAAGAGAAACACTAATTATGAACCTTTCTTAATCGCAAGAAAAACTCGCTGTCTCCCTCGAGTGAGAGTAAAAGTATCTCAAAAATTGTTAAACTAATCTTTTTAAAACTCGAAATAGTTCGTTAACTCTCGATTATTTTTATTATAATTCTATATAATTTGCTATTTTATATTTTTTTGCCGAGCAGGTCTGTGTGAATGATCAATAAAAACTTTTGTCTTCTTTGTTATCGAGAACGAGAGTGAATGTTAAATGAGTGCGATTCGTTGCTGCGGATTATATTCGCGTGATCACCTTAATTGCACGATGCGATGATACACGAGCGACTTCTCGTGTTGATAATGAATCGCACGGTGCGAGCGCGAATGCGCGTGGGATCCAATCTTCGTACACGTAGGGACACATGTGGTGGGCACCGTCTCGCTCTCGCGTCCGAAGGAGGCCGAGAGCGGGTTGGGAAAACGCGCGATCCACGTGTGCAGAGCGTGCCACGCGTGACTGCAGCTGCATCAATGGTGGGAGGACACAAAAGTGGGAGATGAGAGGGAGAAAGGGTCAGTTGCATTCCTCCGGACAAAGAGTCCTTGACGAAGCGCGCGTTCTGGAGAAGATGGTGCCATCCTATGAAAAATCCTGCAATTAACTGAGCGTTTTTTTGCGCCAAATACGTTATTGTTTTTGCAAATTTTTGAACAACAGATATCTACGATGTCTTAATAAACTTAAAGAAGAAAAAATCACATGTCAGAGAGAGAAAGCGTTTCGAAAAAAAGTTTCACTGAAGGCGGTCTCGTCCTTTTTGACGCCGCGAGCGCGAAAAAAAGAAATCGGCCGCGGCACTTCTTGAAACGACCGGTCGCGCTTTTTCCCGCAGTAAAAGTTAATTCGGCTTTTTGCGTCAGATCCCGCCGGCCACAGAATCGCCGCGCGCTCTCTGTGCGCGGCGTGTGCGCGCCACGGTATTTTGATGAGGAGGAATAAAGCGTGCCGGTTCCTGTCCGGCGGGGCAGAAATTGCAATTTGAATTAGTCGCGAAAGCCGAAGCTAATGATTCTTAAAGAGCAAAACATACCGGCGTACACGAGCCGACGATATTCGTCGGGCTTGGCAAGAAAATTTCTCGCGAAGACCGTGAAAAGAGCAAAGACGCGTCGGAGGAGGGTTCGTTCTCACCGAGTGCCAATCTACGAAAGACACATTTCTTATCACACTCCATGAGAGTTCAAGAGATCGGTTAGTGTGAAATCCGAGAGTGTAAGATTTTGTTAATGTACCTACCGGAATTAACGAGAAGATTTTCGAGTTTTTTTAAAATATTTATACGATCACACATTTTTCCTTGAAAAATCGTTTCTTTTCTCAATTTTCATTGACTCTATTCGTCGTTCAAAATAAAGCGGTTGTTCGTTTCATTGAGCTCTTTAGCTCCTTTTTGCTCGTGTTTTATCTGAGAACACGATCTCGATGCGCGATCTCTCAAGAAGTCCGGCTTGTTACGGATGCGTTACGGGATCGGCGAACGTTTATGAGTATCGACGAGCGCGAGTTACGTGCGCGGCATATGGAACCATCTGCGGCCTCTCTGCGCAGAGGTACTTACGGGAAGACAGACGAGGTTTATGTAGTAGTAGTATACGGGAGAACGAAAGGAAGAAAGAAAATAATCGTATAGATCTAATCACGGTCCGGTGTGACGTGAGTTACGTGGGCAGCCCTGCTGGCGGCGAAAGACAAAAGTGCGCGCGCGGCTTCGTGCTCTTCTTCGGCAGCCTCACGCCGCACGAACAGTAACACCCGTATCGCACGCCTCATCACATTTATACACCTTGCACCTTTATTTCCATGTCGGCACTTTTGACGCGCGCCGACTTGCGTGCCGTCCGATTCGCTCGTCGCGCACGAATTTAGCGCATAAGAAATGCGTTACGGAGAAAAATCGAAGAAAATAAGAAAAAAAAAATGTAAAGAGAATATCGCGCGAATATTGCGCTGTTGCGTTCTACAAATGATATTGTTGATTGCGGGAAGAGAAAGGTAATCTAGAAGTGTGAGAGATCCTCGCGAATCTTGAAGAAGAAAGATTTTTATCTCTATATACTTATAGCAAATTAAATTGAGTTTGATTTATATCAGTTGCTCTAATAGATTGGCAGTGCAGGATCCTTCGAATTGACGTTATATATTAGCAATTTGCGAGGCAGAATGCGTAAACGTCAAATCACACATATACATGCGTATGTATACAGTTACGCGCAGAAACAATAATTCGAAAATACGCCATATATTTTCTGAGGGGTTAATTACAACCAGAGAGGCAGAGCCAGACAGAGTCATAAGGGATTACGAAATAATTACCCAGTACGCCAGTTTTTGCTCTCGTGGTTTGCTGATTGTAGGCCGTAAGATAAATGAGCCAATTATGAAATCGACGAAATTTCACACCGCGGACGAAAATTCATTAGGGAGGTTCGTGAGCATAAATAAATCCGTACGCCTGTCCACGCCCACAGTTCTAACGGAACAAAGGCAGGTGTCGGTGATTCTCTCTCGTAGGTTTAGAAACAAGGAAGAGATCATCGAGCAAGATTTCTGTGGTTTCAGGGGGGGATCTCCGTCTTACAAGGAGAAAAGTGATTTCCTTCGTTTACAGAATGCTGGGAATTCGTACAGTTTCGGTTTCCACGACATCGGCTGCTCCCGACGAGAACAGAAGAACAACTGGTAAAACTCAGATAATAGGAAAAAGTTAGGGAAAGAACGACATGTATCGTCAGATATCCGATAAGAGGGAACACTTGCGCAACAGTTTTAGATAAAAGTTAAATAATCTAACAACACGCGGAT
Organism: Pseudomyrmex cubaensis; assembly: GCA_014825685.1. NCBI lineage: Eukaryota > Metazoa > Arthropoda > Insecta > Hymenoptera > Formicidae > Pseudomyrmex > Pseudomyrmex cubaensis. The sequence continues at coordinate 87,244 of QVOA01015148.1, forward strand.
GAAGAGGAAATGTGATATTGTTCATCGTTTTGAAAAAAATTCCGACCTGTAACGAATAAGAGAGATTTCGCGATGCTTTCTCTTCTTTTCCTTCTCTTTTCCACTCGAGGGGCTCCGTGAGTATCCTCGTAAATTCATCTTTTAAGCCCTCAGCAACGTCTTTTCGCTGAGTCGGAGACTTCTTAGAGGCCGTCGGGACTCATTTATTATTCAGATTTATAGCCGGACTCGAACTGACTCCCACAGATCGGCAGGTCTTTGCGTGAGTTGGCCGCGAATCTTTGAAGACAGCCTCGGAAATTCGACGTTTTGCATACGCGATCTTTGTTTGATTCTCGTGGATTCCCGCGAAATTGCTTCGAGATATTTCGTTTATATTTTGTTTAATACTCGATACTCGTGATAGATGAGTATTTTTTCGATGTATTTTATTATCAAAGAAAAGCTTATTTGATAGAGCAATTCAACGCGTCCGGTATGCGCTCGATTTGCTTGTCCGAATTCTCATCCGACGATTATTGGAGTCACATCGTATACCGAGAAATACAAGGAGAGAATAATTAAACACCGTGGAGAAAGAATTTACCACCTCTCCTCCTACTTCTTCCGGCGAAGCAAACGCGCGCGCGTAGGACAGGAACGTAAACGTCCGAAGCAGACGGAATAAAAGAAGAAACGACTCAGAATGTTGGAAGGACAGGAGCTAAGCGGCGAACGGATGGACAGACGGACACGCGGCAGACAGTATCGGATTGATCTCAGCGAGTGAACCCAATTACCCACCGAACGGCCAGATTTATTGTCCGGACGGAAGCCTGACTGAGGGTTCCTGATGCTCACGATGGTGGCAGTCACTCTTTACGATGGCTCCGGGCTCAGCGAACAGAACGGAGATCAGGGCGACGCAAGCCGCAAGGTGTCGTGTGGCTTTGCTCACCCAATTATCAGAGCAACGACTACGATCTTTAGTCGTAGGATGCTTCCGAGGAAGTATTTTAGATATGAGTTTCTCCGTCGCGCAGAATGGACCCGATCGGATCTACGGTAGCGCGCGCGCGGGAGCAGCCGATCATAAACAATATATAATTGACATGATTTATCGGCCGCAACCGCCCTTATCTTCGCGGTCACGCAAGTATACTTTGCGGATGATCGACGCTGATCATCCGCACATCTCGACAATTTCTTTAGTCAATTGACAAGATAAAGCGCATTGATGATTTCAGAACTGGTTTTCCAGAATTAATTCCATCTCGCACGCGCGCGTTTTGCTGTTAGTATAATTATAGAAATTAAATATAATCACCGCCAGTCTCGCGTAATCAAGTCGAGCATCGCGAATCATTAAAAAGTTCACGAACATTTTTCTTGCAAAATCGATTGCGCTACTGGACTTCTTGTTGCAAAATTCGAGCCTTATTTCGCTGATAGTCTCTCTAGCAGTTTAATCGGAATCTCGCCACACTTCGTCTTCCTCTCCCATTGCCGAAACTCTGCCATTGGCTAGACCTCATCCTGAAGATATGTAAATCCTCGAGCGAAGGGTTGCGCGCGAGAAGAGAAGATACCCACCTTCGGACGGCTGCGCAGGTGCCTGTCACCGGAGGCAGACATACTTTAGTCGCGAGCCAGAAAGTGGAAGGATGCGTACTCTTTGCGAACCGCGCCGCCGCCGCCGTGCTGTCCCGGACACACCGCCGCGATGCTAACTGACGCCTCACAGGGCGCTGATTGAAGTATTTATTGCCCTTTCGCAAGGGATCGCCGGCCGCTCCGCTTTTATGCGTATAATGATCCGCTTTTGCATGCGGGCTTATCTACGCTCATCTCCCGCTCTGACGTCACTAACTTCCTACGTGCTCTTCTGCCCAATTATGGCCGTTGCTTCATATTTCCATGTCGATCGAAAAAAAATTTCTAAGGAAATCGAAAGGCATAGAAAATCTCGATTAAGTGGACTTCGCCACTTTTATACAAAAAGAAATTACGTTTGGTAATTGCGTCGGAAATGAATCTCGTGTGTTACACGCATGATTATCTCGGATATACGGACGCGCGTGTGTGTATATGATGCGCTTCTTGTAATTTTACCTCTCAAGAGTTCTTTTCTTGTACTACAGAGACGCCAATATTGAAATCCATCTGCGGGATCTTGCGGCAAAAAATGCCAGTAGTAAATCAAGCAGACTTTGCCGAATGATCCTTGTCGCGGAGAACAGCATGAAACTGAAACTGAAACGTCTCGAAAAAACATTCACTCCTATAATTACATTATTACCCGCTGTGTAGTTCATGACTCTGAGACCAATTTGTCTTCGGCCGCAACAAGTTCGTGTAATTTGTGATTTATCACTGTCCCTACTCCTCGGTCTTTTCCCTTTTGCTTACGTGGCGGATACTGCGTAAAGTGGTGTGTATAATTTCGGTCGCGTCGCGTACAAAAAACAAAACCTTAAATGTACAACATTAGGCTCGGCGAGTCGAAGTGAAAAATTTTTCTCTTTTAAGAGAAAAATTTAAAATTGACGATATATTTTTGTGATTATCCAACGCCATTTTCTTGGAGAGAAAAATCGAATAATCGCCACAAACGGTTCAATCAGAAACTGAATTGCTCGCGGCCATTTTAAGAAAGGAAAATAAATGGAAGCAACCTAACCGGCGGTTAAAAGGCTTCGAAGCCTGAAAACGTTCATCGCGCCGCGCCAGTTTGCCCTGTGGGTGATAAATCGATGGCACTACCCTCCCCGCCGATCTTGCGCGCGGTAATTAAAACGGCACGATTATAAGTGCATTTGGACGACGATAATAATCGGTTCGGCCAAATTCCTGCAAGTAAGTACGTCTCAATTAATGTCTACGCATTTAATCGAGAGCGGAGAGCGGTTTTACCGGAATGCGAGTAAACTTTGCTCCGGGAGCTTTCGCTCGAGAGAAAAGAGAGCAATTACTTTGGAATTAGAGAGCGGACAATTACTGGTGTGCGAATTATTCGCATTAAAAGAAACTTCTTTTGAAGTATGCGAAAGCGCGCCGTACGACATTCCTCTCTACGCGGCGAAAATCGTTGAATCCTGTCTTTTGTGTGTGTGTGTGTATGTGTGTATGTATGTGTGTGTGTGTGTGTGTGTGTGCATATCTTTTTATGATATATATCATAATTACTTTAAAGAGCAGTTTCTCTGCAATTCGAGAAGCAAATGCGAATGTGATTATTCAACGCCATTTTCGCACAAATGTTGCAAATTGAATCAGTTATTTCTATTTGTCTGTGCACAGGTTATTAATCTTGTCACAACATCCGATAATGAAGATGAATCGTTAGCAATCATCCCTTTCCGGGGATTCGTGTTTTCCGTGATGTTGCTATCTATGCGCGAAGATATCAGATTTTTACAGTGTTAATTTCATTTTTAACGATTAAGTTAATTGCTTTCTTCTGAAGATAGATGAAAATAAAAAATATCTTGTAAGTAACATCGAATGGATAACGATCGCGATGACATAACTCAATCGTCGCAAGTTGATCGTCAAGACAAGATATCTAAATTGGTTCCCACCGCTTCCAAATTAATTGGAAGGATATTACCGCAAAAGGGCGCGTAAATCTCGTGAGATTTCTAGATAAGAAGATAACTTTACGTCTACCGATCGATCGCGATAATTTGAATGCAACGGAAATCGGCCGCGTTCTCGGTCGTTTAAACGTCGGCAGAGCGTTCTTTAAAGCAAAAATAGATATAATATGATATTTGTTTTTCGAGCTCACACTATTTGCAAAATGTTGGAGAACGCACACAATTTCGTACTTTTACGTGGAATTGCCCCGTGCGGCGCGACCCGTCATCGAAAACTAACGAGTCGTAAAGATTATACCTTTCCGTTTTCGGCCGAGACGAATTACCGATTTCGTGCGACGTGCGCGTTCGCAAATTAAATTTTCACGTGACGCCGGCGCGGCAGACGATCATTAAAAGTGAATTTGCCAGAAATCGGCGCATCGTCGAAAAGCACCTGACGAACGCCCGTAATGGCGTGTGCCGGGATGTATCTTCCGCGAGCGAAAAAAAGGCCCCCGGGGGCCACCCCGGCAAAAAAGTATGGCCGGCAGGCGAGAACCTTGCGCCCGCGCGCCCATGCAACAACGAGGGACGGATATTTGCATTTTTATGTGACGAAGCCTGCTCGCCAAAATTGCCGGCTTCTCGTTCCCGCGACTCTCGGAAGTTCTCGCGAAAGTCCGGCTTTTTCGCCGGCCCGAAACGAAAAACTCGCACGGTCATTTTAAATTCATTAGGCGATCCTCTGTGCGGAGACGCGACTCTCGGCCAGCACAAAGCAGGCATGACGTGGCGCGAGGAGAAAGACGATTTGCCGCCGTTTTCAAGCCTCCTTATGTGAGATTCATGTATGCGGCGCAATCCCTCTTTGAGCACCGGATCTCGTACACGTCGCTCTTCAACATCGCGAGTATATCTCGCGCACCGACTCTTCGATCTATTAATTGATGAGACGCCAGAATTCATTGTTGAAATTTTTCAAATAACATTATTGTTGAGAGTTTGATTGAGCGAAACACGCGTGAGAAAAAAAAACGACAGATTATTTTCTCCCACTACTTTACCCATCGAGAGATCGCAATCCTCGGACGTTTTCGATTACGAAAATTTCAGTCGCGCCTGTTCTCGCAGCGTGTTCGCCGGAAATCTCTCTCGATAAAACACCGCCGGGCGAGCTCTTGCTCGAAGGTACACGCCTTCTCCGTGTATCTTAGCCGCATCTATCCGCGCGCGAAACTCAGGCCGGATATTTCCCGACGCCCGATCGCGTCGTTAGGTGGATCCTACTTTGTAAGGTTAGAAGGAAGGGCGAGAAAGCGGGGATGTGAGGGGGATGTGAGAAGGATTACGGCGGATCCTGGCTTCGGGATGACCTGTGACCCGCGCGGTAACTCACCGCCCACGTTGCACCTGCCTCGGCGCTGCATCGCGCGCTGCTTTATTGGTTTATCTCGCCTTCTCGAGTGAGGTTTATGAACTTTGAAGGGGTGAGATTTCACGTGAACTCTGACCTGGGCGTCTCGCGCGCTCACACCTTGAGTGTAAAGGACCGTTGTCAATTTGAAAAAAACGTGGATAAAAAAAAATTCGATAAGAGTTTCCAACGCTGCTCGTATATTTATGCCGTTCTTAATATTGCTAATTAAAAGAAGAACTGATACGCGCACGGCGCAGGTATGCTAATTTATTCTATTGAGGTTGCTGCGTTTTTTTTTGCAACCGCCTTAAACTTCGACATAATTACGATGTTATTAGTCCGCATTTTATTTTACAATCTTAGGCGGAAACATGTTGCACTCACGTTTAAACGGCTGAAAAATATCGTGTTCGAGCAGCCGATAGTCTCTCCGAAAATGCAAATTGCCGCAACGCAATTTACAAATCTAAGCACGAGTCTTTTCGACACCTCGGAGAAGAAGAGGCATATCTCCGTGAGATAAACGAACTCGAATTTTCGACGTCGAGGCGTCGTCGAAATGCTGCGATCCGAAAAGGACAAAGCTATATCGCATCGGTATGCAAAACATTTAATTCCGGAGGGCACTTAGGAAATTATATAGTCGCCGTAGAAATTATGCCGCGTCTCGTGCGCGGTATCTTCAATTAAGCGCTGCATTGGTGATAAAATTATGCTAATTTATTTATACGCGCTACAATGTTAAACTCAAACGCAGCTATTATCCGTTTTCTCAGCCCGTGTGTTGAAAATTAAAAAAGGCACTTGCGGCATTTTTACCGGCCTGAAGATGTCATCTCGCTCTTCTGCAAAAAAGTTACTATTTTATACGGCGATATTGTCGCGTAACTGTCGTCACGCGCTATAGTTGGACTTTTTACTCGCGGGTGCATGTACAATTATTGTACGTACAGTGTATTGATTCTTATTTAACAGCAAGTCACGTATTATCACGCGCACGTAACCGTGCCAGAAAAATCGGACACTTAATCGTAATTGAAACAATTTTTTATAATAGCCCACTGCGCCTCATTAAGATCTTTGCGGGATGGAGGATTATCGATCTCGAGCACTTACATCAGGTATACCCGATCTCGATCTCTATCAGTTCGATCGGCGTACGTCTCTCGATCGGCTTCCCAACAGGCTTCTCCCGATCGGCAACATGTAGAAAACATCGAGTGCAACGATTCGGATGTAATGAAGCAACCATAAATATGCCTGCCGCAATTATTTGATCGTTTTACCTCGGTACACACTCTTTCGGTTAATATCTTTTTCTCAGAATTTAATTGACACTTTAAACGGATTTTATTCTTTCCTCTCGAGATCTCTCGCGTGCGCCAAATCGGCGCGCAATCATTAAAACCTTTTAATGACTCGTTAGGCGGAGCAACAGCACGATAACAATCTGCGTCATTGATTATTGTTTCGTAACGTGTAATCGTAAAAACGCGGCACTTGTTTTTCCGTCTCCAAATGACGCTAATTGCGAACAAGATACAGTAATTTTAAACGATTTTCATTCGGACGTGAGCGCGCGCGTTGTTGTTGCGCGATCAACCGCGCTCGCATCGAACCGAGCGAGGGTAAAGTGGTAGCTCGTAACTGTTTATTCGGACATTTTGAAATACGATTGTAATTTAAGGATGTCGTTAAGGACCATTGAACGCGGAATGAGCACGCGGTCAGATCGATATATACACGCGGACCTCCGTCGTCTCCTTCCCGCGGAGCCGTCTCGTAAATCTACATTTATAGCCGTCGAATTCGAGTCGCGAATTCTCATCGCTCGCCAACAGCTGGAACAACCGCTCCTCTTTCCGAGAATTCAACAATCCGCTCTTTTTCGAGAGAAGATGCGCACATGGTACCACTGTAGCGCGAATATGACGCGAGACTTCACGAATTCTCATTATACAACCCGGACATATCGGACTGCGCCGAATTTCGTCCAGTCCTCTCGCCCTTTAAAGGATTCACGACGTTGTCGCATTTGCAAAACATAAATGCTAATTCGGGACTACGAGAGAGAACGGCGCCGTGATAAATCGCGACACGGACGTGCCGTGTTATTCGCGCCTTGTTCGCATATTTTTCCGTTGAGCTTGAGATTAATTGAATTAAGTATATGATCGCGTCGCATGCGTCGTGCCGGAGGGAACGTTGTTGTTTTTAAACGGTTCAATAATGTACACGTTCAACGAGGGCTATTTGTTTGTTGGGAATTGAGCCGGCTGCGCGCAATGTAGCGAGGACACGCGAGAGTTATCTTTTTCGCGCGGAAAAGTAACAAAATAAAAATGCGCACACGGCGTTCTTATTTCACGTGGCACTTAATTCCCCTAATGCGTACAGCGCGGGACTCTCTTCTCTCTCGCGTGCCGTAACTGAATAATATCGTAGGCCCGGCCGGGTTCATTAAATCGCGCCGTAGATTAAATCCCCCAAAAAAGCATTTGTAGTTTGCGAATTTATAACTGAACGATGATTCGCGCGCGCGGACACCTGTGAAATTGCAATGCAATTAATATGCATTGCTTGCTCGAAAGAAAAAAAAGAACGACCGCGGCGAGTCTTTTATTTGCGAGACTCCGCGCTTGATTATGCTTTTCTGCTATGCCCGGGCTGGGCTGGATGTGTGTGCAAGTGCAAATTAGAGGAGTATCGTAATTGAAATCATCAAACACTGTTCCGTTTCGGATAAAAGTAACACAAGCGCATTAAATTCTATACCCGCTCTCTCTTTCTCTCTCTCCTTTCCCCACCCCGGAGAAATTCACGCGATCTCCTTGATGGTTCCTCGTAATATTCGGCCGATTCCCGGGCATAGGGCTGTTATTAGGCGATTTTATGGATTGGCGCGGATTGTAATTAGGTCTTTATCGATGGTTATGTGGCGAACAGATTTTTATGATTTTTCACTGAGACTGAGAGATGGGCCACAGATTGGTAGGTTAATATCGCTTCGTTGTAAGGTGCTAAATGGACCCGGTTGTTTATCGAATCAAAAAGTCCGTCGAGATAATTAGTGCTTGTTGCGTTGAATGAATTATTGCTAATAATCTATGAATTATGGAAGAAACGAAAGTTTCTCCGATGAGAGGCAAACGAGGTGCGGCTACGCTCTAATGTATATCCAAAATATTAATGATGGAAAAACAAAAAATGGAAATAGCATTAAATATTTAATGCGCGGTAATTTTTCAACTGCCAAGTTTCCGCAAGAGAGTCGTGGTCGAACCGGCTCGCCCCTGCGGGTGTCATTCCATCGAGGATCTATACTCTGCGGCCATTATGAGAGAACGCACGGTAGCCGCGATCGACTATCGCGTCAGAGAGATGTTAGATAAGATCCAATTACGGAAAAAAAGGGACGTAAATAAAAGTGGGCAATCATTCGATCTCTCTCTCTACCAAAGTTGGGCTTTGAGGTTGCGCCGTGTCGGAGATTCATTTATCGATAAATTTGTCTCACCTTCCCGCTTTGCAAAGGTGCGCGTTATATATATACGTGCTTACGAAGCGCGAAGCTTCTCTCGCGAGCTGTTCATGTGTTTTCGTTTCCGCAGTATAATATTTGCGTATTTCACGTGTAAGTACGTATTTAGAACGGAAAGAGACAAATCTACCAGTCTGTCGCGCGATTCAACTGCGCAATTTTCGAGGAGCAAAGCAGCGCGGCGCTCGACTGAAAGTTCCATCAATGTCGCCGTAAGAAAACATTCGTAATTCGCGTGTTCGCAATTACCGATCAACGGCAGATCTAATCTAGAAACTCGAGACGCCGCTCTAAACCGGGAACCGGTCGTCCAGAAGAGAGCACTCGTTCTCTTTCTCGAGGAAGGCCTGGCCCATTTTTCAAAATCGTAATTGCATTTTTCATCCTGCTCTCGCCGTCTCGCGCTCTCTCGATTCGGCCGTTCTTTCGTTCTCTTCCTCCTCCTACCTCCCCTCGTCCTCCCTCGCTCTCTCCCCCTTTTCGCTCTCGTGTTTCCACCTTCGTTGCTGCCGTTGCTTCTGCGGCAACGTGGCCCGGGAGGCAAGCATCCATATTCATGTGGAATAAGGTGCAATTAAACTCCACGAGGTGTCAGCCACGAGGAGGGCATTAATCACCCAACAAAGCCACATTTGACGCAGTAATCGCCAGAGATACCATTACATGCGTGGCACATAATAAGCTCGTATCACGGCGGAATGATAATTTGAGCGCGGATTGTAACGAGTCCCTCTTTATACGGTGCGCGGCGATACTCCAGGTGTAGACGCCTCGTTCATCGATCTTCTCGCTGAAATATCGCAACTCGTCGTGCGCCAGAGTTTATTTGTCTTATTGAGATTTCTATGAATTTCTTTTTATATCACAAAAATTTTGTCCGCAAAAAAGTACAAACTAAAAGAACATACAACAACCGGTTTACAATTTCTGTAAAACATATCATTGCTCGTCGAGCATTTCATAAAATTTGACGTTATTAAGAAATTTCTGGGTGGCATTTGATCAGAAGACCTAATCACAGTCTCTCTCTCTCCCTCTTTCTCTGTCTCGCTTTGCATCTTCGCTAATTAATCACATACACCTGGTCGTATGTAACGAATGCAGCTCGTGCAAAAAAGGAGGACGTCGTGGAAAAATGTTAAAGTCTCTGTGACGTGTAATTACTGGTTGCGTCTCGCTGGTAATGAAAAAAAAATCGCGTTGAAGTGGTTGTCCACTTCTACTTTCCCCCGACATATATACATAGTTATAAACTCGCCGACTGTGTGTGAACATCTCAGCGTAAAGTAAAACTTCAGAAAACAACTCCGCAAAAATTAAATTGCCGTTCTCCCATCATTTGTCAAGGGTCGAGTTTAACGAAAATAAAATATTTGACGTTAGTCTATTTTGAGATCATAAAGAAATGTCGGGATGCAATGTCGACCGCGGCGCCGGCGAGTGTGGCGCATCTGCCGGCTCGTTATCTAATGGTGCCTCATACGGTCTGATAATTGACCGTGCAGCTACCCGAGGCGAGGCCCGAATAGACGCGGGCTTATTAAGCGGGATGGTTTGTTGTTGTCCGCGGTAGCGGAGCCACGAATCGGCGTTATGTATCGATTCTTGATTAAAACCCACCCTCAGGCTGCCACCTCATTACGCTTCTCTCTCTCTCTCTCTCTCTCTCTCTCTCTCTCTTTCTTTCTCTTTCTCGGCCACTCGCCCCTCGTCAGGTTGGCAGTTAATTTGACAACTTGCGATACGAAACGCCTCTCTCGGTTTCACCACCTGTATGAGCCGCGCACCACGGGGAGACCGCGTTTTTTTTCCCGACACAAGATGCGCCGAAGATACGCGGCTATTATCAGTACAAAAGAAAACGGCATATGTTTTTGCAGATGAAACATGCGGCATCTTCTTCCGCCTGAAAAAACAAAACACAATACCCCACCTTGCATTTCTCTTTAAATATCTTTTCTCAGAATTATTTTGCTTTGTTTGTTTCTTACAATTCGCGTGTGGTTGCCGTCTTTATAAAGGCGCAGAAAATACTCGCGATAGATTAATTCCTCATCTGGCGTGTAAAAGGATTTTCAAACGAGCAGCAAACTTACGACAATCAACATACTTAATCATCGGTAGCAGCTATCACAAATGATAGAAACGATTTCGAGTCGCGCGCGTGAGTTACGAGGCAGTAATTTTTCCTCGAGAGGTACCACAGCCTGCATAGAAAGAGACGGCCGCGATAAATATACTCGAATTGCATCGTACTTATGGCTCGCGGCCAACTCGCGCCACACGGTCTCGTCTAACAACCGCGCGAGAAATTCCGTTCTTTGCACGAGCCGAAACGCATATTTCATGAGAGAGCGAATTGCTATCACGCTTTTCTCTCGGAAGTACTTTTAAAATTCACCCGACGTATTTTTCTCAGATTACTCGCGGGATATAAATTTCGTTTAAGTAGTTTTACGGAGATTTGAAATGCACACTCCTCCGTTTCTACTTTGCGATAAAAATTTTCCGATTTTCTTTTCCATTGACTGCTAAGATTTTTGTTACATGTCCATCAAGAAGGAAATAGATCGCGGAAATAAATACAGTTTGCTTTCGAGTTGAGAATATCGGAAAGCGAGTCTGAAATTGAATGTCGAAGAAATAAAGTCGTCGTTCGACGGATTTACGAGACGCATGAAGCAATCAGAGACGACCGCTCGAAATTTACAATCGCGACAATATTCATAAGGTACTTTAACGATGGCGCAGTCTTTCTCTCGAGCAATGTCTGTGTTCTCCCTGCGATCCGCTGCTAGAAAGATGTTTTCTTCCGAAAACGCCTTGCCCGCAGTAATAATCTAATAAATCTGTAAGATATGTGCGTGAAGTGTCTGCGAGCGCGCGCGCGATCGTACAGGAACGAATCGACTGCCGCTGCTCTCCGCATTCTCGATCCGATATTTACGAGACGGCCTGACTGAAATTTATGACAATTTGCGAGTACCCGATTTCGCGTATTTATTCCAGACCATATTGGGAAGTTAGTATCTTATTCGATCTTGCGGTTATCTTCATTGTTCCGCTTTTGAATGTTTGTGTGAAAAGTTTTACAATAAATTAATAGATAACTCGAGAATACACGCGGCAATTAAGCGGCGACTGAAATTACAACTACCGCGTTTGATTATTACAATATATCGCATTTCGATATATATCGCATATCGATATATATCGCATATCGATATAT